>JABFEW010000139.1:0-50965 GCA_013618405.1 Fusarium hainanense
CAAAGTATAAATATTAAGAAAACCCTTATCTAATCGGTGTATACAAAGATGCTCCGCTTATGATTACCAGGATTAAAAGACTCTATTACCAAAGATGTTTCAAGTCGGGTAATAATGATTAATCAACATACTTGGCACCCTTCCGAAAATACCTCCTGCAAAAGGACCAGGCTGAACTGACTAAGCCATTCGCATGACAAACACTGTTCCCGAGGACCGTGCATGTCGACGCTCCTCGCAATGCAGAATTGTCAAAAGGGACTTCCCTACCATAAAGCAGCTGAGTTTCAGTGTTGTCCCTTGTTTTGGATGTCGCTGCCAAGCGCACAGCGGCCAGAACAACCTTTGCGCGGTCTGGAAGGAGGACTAGTTCTCGAAGATTTCCAATTAAGACCCTAAGAGATGAAATAATTTGGTCACTTTATGCTAGTTTAAATTAGCACTTAGGATACTCTACTAGGTAGCGCACTAAGGCGTAGAGAATATTTTTGGTTCCATTAAGTCATGACTCTATTGTAAGAAGACTGTATAGGTACCAAGGAGAGGAGTTAAATGACTGGCGTCGAGGAAACAGGCGTAGAATAGTTGAAACGCCCACGCTGGACGAAGAGGAAGGTGAGTAGAGGGACTCTCGTCTAAGACTGTGCCTTGACATGACCGCGACGGTGTCGAGTGCTGCCTTGACTTAAGGTTGCACCAGTCCACCCGTTCGCTTTTGTAGGAGCATGTCTTCCTGGAACGATAAAAGTTCGACGATTCATTCAGGCTTGAACTGTGTGACAGTGTGGATTTGTGCTTTGCCATGGTGTTGTATCTTGTTAAAGACGACCCATGACTGCTGCATCAAAGCAACGTCGCTGTAGGCATCAAACAGAACATCATAATCGTCGTGCAATGCTTTGCAAATATGACCGTCCTTGCGGATGACAATGTTGTGATAGAGGCCTCTAACAAGAACGTTGACAACCTTGGTCTCGTACTCAGCATCGAATATCGCGGCATGAGTGTCGCTTTGTGGCATTTTGTTTTAGATTTTGATGACCTGGTCGCGCACCTGCAAAATCTCTTCGATGATATTGCCGTCGAGGAAAACTTTCAAACACTACCGGTCCATATTGACACTCGGACGCAATGCCTTGGTTCGGCAATACGCGTCAGCGCCTGGAGAGATGAAATGTGATCGGACGTCGGGCAAGAAAACCACTGCCGAGCGGAATGGGCAACGGTACGGTAATGGAAGGGGCGCGAGAACGTGGACCTCTGGAGACTGTCGACGGCGGCAAGCATTATGATATCGCTTGTGCAGCCGAGACGTGCCCCTCGACGATGGCATTCCACCACATAGGGTGTATCGGGAGCTTGGCAGCCATGCGACCCGTCTCAGTGATTGCGTCTTGAAGAGAGATGTAACCCCTACAAAATGGTCAGCATAGTCAAATCTATTAGAGGTACATGGGGTGCAGATCAGAGATAGCCCGGAGAAAGACTCCTGTGTCCGGAGGATCCATTAGATCGAAATCCAGGATATCGAATCCCATTGACAGGACCTTGAGAGCCTGGTCCGCGGGGAAGGTGGAGAAATTAGTAGGCTCCATATCGGGCGCGATGTCCTCGTCGAATGTCTTTTCCGTGTATAGACGGAAGCACATACCTGGTGGCTAAGTGCGACCAGCTCCGCCAGCACGCCGCATTGCTCAGGCCTTAGTCATATGGGAAGTCGTTAGACTATCGATGTCACTTCTCGGTTTATATCCTCGATGCTTCTCGACTCCTGTGTCCACAAGATGGTTAGTCCGAATTTGGAATTCGACCTGGTGGTTTTGACTTGCCGATAATATAGACAATACAGGAATGGTGAGACTGGTCTCAGCGACGTTGGTTGCCACGATGCATTTTCGGACTGAACCGTCAGCCTCAGAGCGAGATGTAGCCTTTTTCTGCTCGGCGGGGGTTTGTGAGGAGTACAGGGGTGCGGCAAGAAGCCTGTCACCAAGTTTCTCTTTCAGGATAGCATATAGAACCTTAGTATCCCTCACCGTGGGCACAAAAACAATGATGTCTCCCGGTATCGCTCTCTTCGTGATGTTGGCGATGGAATTCAGGGCCTGGGTAAGGATCAAACACTCACCAGAATGAACAAAAGTGAAATAACCAGGCGAGTAATGACTGGTTTATAGGCTAAGACTTAGGATACAGAAATCAAGTAGCCTAAATAGTAGTCTAAGATTACCAAATTCTTTCGTCTCTTAGGCTATTGCTCCTCTAAAGCTGTAAAGCTTGTTTGGAAATGTGCATCTCTTTCCCACGTTTTTATTCTGATTTCTTACATACATTCCCATTGACTCTAGTACATCTTTAACAAAAGCACAAACCTCTTTGTACTATTTTACTCATGGCGATTCTCGACGAAGTTCCTGGCGAGCGCAACAGTTCTCCTGGAGTCAGGCCAGGCAGGGGAGGAGCTGGAGCCCCCAGCTGGCTGTGAAGAGACACATAACCCTGGCGGTCCGCACGCCGACCTGCCTACGAAGCACTCATTTGTCAAGTTGGCTTCAATTCCCCAATTCTCCATCGAGGCAAAAGTTAGCAATGGCTTCCAACTTGGGGAAGGGCATAATGTAGTTTGTTTGAGAGTCTTCGTCAATGGGAGCCGAGTTCACGAGGAGGGCGTTCAAAGCGAAAAGCTGGCTCGAGAGGGCATCCATTCAGTCAAGGTTCCCCGAATAGGGAACAAATTCACCTTCACGCGGGTTGCGCAATGTACGTCAAGCTATCAAGTCATCACTAAGGAAGTCTGTTGAATACAAGATAAAGATGAAACATTCCATGATGAGACCAACAGAAGCGACTCTCTACATACCAAGGATCTCGGCACTGTAGAACTTGTAGTAGCGAGTAGCAAGTCAACTAGACGTTAAAACGGGACTCGTTCCGCCGCATCAAATGGAAATTCACATTTCACAATTGATTCCCTTGCAGACAAGGCAAAAGTCCATAAATTCGGAGAATAATTTAGTATAGTGAGCCCCAGTGTAGCTGCGGGGATGTGTGATCGAGCATGCAGCGGTCGTGGGATTTTCCGGTGTGCGATCTGTACACCTCCCCATGGGACGTGCGACCCGGTTGGGCTCCCGCTGCCGAATGAAGGCCTTCGACATCGCGGCTGTAGTAGAGAGCTCATTGACAGCCGAGGGTTGAATGCCGACTAGCTACAGCCTACAATCTAGCAAAAAGGGTAAGCGATGGCCATCCAAAATATGGTGTTGATATACCAAAGACGTGTCCAACGATAGGTCTCGTGACGCTAGTTTCGCACACACTCGTGCTCACGATGATGGTCGGCTTGGTAAAGCCAAGAGTGACCGAGTCACGGTCAGCCTTGGGGAGAGAGGCATACATGGCAATGACTGCTGGGTTGGGTGTTGTTTGTGCACACGGAGAACCATTTCCTCGATTTCCCCCCTCTTTGGTCGTGAAAACGAGTGTGTGACCGGCACGAATAGGCTGCTTGTGTCTGATGATGTGACGAACAGTTGCGATGCCTAGGAAGCGTAAGGGTCTTCTAAATGCATAATCGAAAGCATGTTGGACGAAGAGTTGGCTTGTAAAACCTCTTCTGTACCCAAGTACTGACAAAGGTTGACAGTGTAGATAGTGGCTGACATAACAACAAGCTGTGGGTTTGGACCGCGACTGACCTGTAGCTCTCGGCCTGTTTGCCAGGTTCACCCACCATACGTAGGCAACTGGACCCGTGAACGGAAGAACTTTCCTAAAGCCTTAGGGCACTAAGAAAAAAGTATCGTAAGTGTTAGTCTATGGTCCACATAAAGTAAGAAAAGCTTTTCGTCTCTTAGGCTCTTGCCGAACCCTAATATCAGATGCCGTCTAAAGCTCCTCTGTCCCGAGGTGCCTCTGCGACGTACGCATCAGAAATCGCCAATTCTCACAATGGCTATAAGAACATGACGCCCGCTCGTTTCTCACCGAAGATAAGAGTATAGCAGCCTCGCAGTCAACACTGGTACCTTCTCCCAGACCGGAGAACGATCATTTTTCCTGGGCCCTGGATGTACATAGAGGAAAGTAAAGATGAGGACGGGGAGTGGGAAAGGAATCTTGAGTCTCTTTCGAAGTACGAAGCCCACGATCAGCATGATTGGCATCGACCGACCTCCAATTATACCTTCCCAAGGAGTGTTGGTTCGCCAGACTCGTCGGTGTTAACAAAGGGTCGGTGCGCTGCACCTTCTGCCTTGCGTTGTATATCCCGCTTTCCCAGGTGGACTTTCACAAAAGCTATACAATCGTCACGATGAAAGTCCCGATGCTTGTCACGCCATTCCTCTAGCCAACCCTTTGACGATCCCTGTGTTTCGAACGTCTCATCCACGCTTTTCGGAGAAATGTCAGGTACATACATGCACAAGTCTTTTCAGACGGAACCACAGATCTTCTAAAGGTTTGCTCTAAAGCTTAGCCCGGTAGAATAAAATATGCCAAGTCTTACTCTAAACATGCATCAAGTAACTGTAGCCCTTCATCATTCAGGGCCCCTGGGGAGCCAAGTTCCCTCCGATCCATCAGTCATTACCCATTCCCCATCCTCGCTGGGCAGCTCCTCACCGTCTAGGTCCCACTCCACTTCCTCGTCGATATTAGCATGTCCAGTAAAGCCCGCGTTGGCAGCGGTATTGCAGATCTCCCACTGGATATCAAACATCTGTCTGCATTTGTCGATATCTTCAGTGAATCGGATGATGGTACAAATATCTCCACCTTTGATAGATTGCCTCGATTTGTGATCTCGTGCAATAACATATACCTCGTCCGAAGGGGGGTAAATGTCCTCACTCGTCGTTGGTGCCGGTTCGGACCCAAGGGCCTCATTCCCATCTTTCAAAGTTGCGCTGAGCGTCGGGACAGTGTTCCATGGTTTCAGCCAGTGAAACTGAAGCGTGATACGTGATTTCAAAGGATCTTCCGGCATGGCAACTGCACTCAGCCACTTCAAAGCCCACAACCCTCGTCTCCAAAGCTGATATAAATCCCGACTGACGGAGATGACATTCCATGATTTGTCAATGGAACCCTTATGATGGTATAGCCTTTTGAGGTGTTCGAGAGGTTCCTCGCCAGCTGGGTTGTCGATTATCACTGACAAAGCAGATGTCAGGTACTTTGTGTATTCCAAGTACTCATTGGTGCAGTTCCACTTAATTGGCACTATGAAACCGGCAAATGCCAGAGGGTACCCAGTAACGACACATGTATCATTGTCAAGATGCAAGCACAGGTTGATAGTTTCTTGGCTCCGATCGATCAGGTCATCAGGTTCCTCTGACCCTTGAGCATGACTCATTGAGGGCTCTTCATCGCTGCCAGGTACTTCTGTGTTAATCTTCTCGGTAGTGTCAAATATTTCAAAAGGTAATTCATAACCGGCACGGTCCCAGAGGTCTGATGGTTCGAAAACTAGAACATGTGTTAGAAGAGCGGAAGGGTCTAAAGAAGGAACATCTACTTACAGTGCCTTGTAAGTGCTCCCCAGCTATCAAGTATCGGCTGACCCTGGCAGGGAAGAAAGCCCTGTTTTCCACAAGCGATAGAAAACTCCTCGAGCTTTCTGGGCTCCATACGTAATAGATAGGCGAACTGAATGTGACTGACCATCCAGTGCTCGTTGCCTCGGACCTTTCTTTGTTTCTCGATGATGGACCGAATACACTCGCATCTTAGGTCATACTCTTCGTCATCAAGCGGCGCGTCTGGTGACTGATTGCGTCGTCGGTATTTGATGAGTCTTAGAAGCAAGTCGTAAGCTCCGTCGAACGACTGTAGGTAGCTAGCGATAGCAACATGAAGGTTGGGGTCTTGTGACCTCGTTGCTGCGTCGTGAAAGTCCATTTTAAGTGTGCTGTTGAAAATGGTGCGATGCGAATCCGCTGAAAGATAATGAACCTATATCTAAGAAGAGTGTGGTCAAGTGAGGGAAGAGGACGTCTACTTATATCTCTGCGGAAAAAGTCTAAATGAATCAAGCAGAGCATTTGTTGTCTTGTGCAAACCTTATAACAGCGAGGAACCAAGTAGATTTCGGGGAAGCATTGTAGTCATGATACTCGACATGTGAATAACTAATGGGAAAACCTTAACTACCATTACCCCGATCATGGCTATCCCAACCTGTACCCTGGCCTGCTGTAGGTTTGTGAAACTGGTAGTCAACCAGAGCCTCCTATGGAACAACGGGACCCATCGCCATCACAAGTAGCGCAACGGCTCATACAACAAAGCATAGTCTACTGGTGTATGATACATCCGAACTTGCTGCAAGTCTACATCATTTGCTGGCTAAAACTGAAAACTCATAAATAATATACTGTTGAACTGATGAGTATTCATCCTTCCCACTTTATCCATCGCGGATTTCATGATTGATGCTCTCGTATCCGCAGTTATGATCATCAGATTCCGCCCCCAAGATCTAGCCAAGCCGCTTCTGACTACTGGTCTTCGTACAAGTTCGGCCTAGCTTGTGATCACGCCTTGATCTACTTTGTTATGGCTGAGCAGAACAGATATGCAGAGGACTACTGCGAAGACACTCAAGCTACCAGCGGTAAGAGCAGTTGGACTGTTGAATTAGTCCTCACCTTGACCGTTCGTTATGCTGAGATAGGGGAGCAGTACACTGAGCCTAGGATATCTTAACTTTGGCAGAAGGATAACACACTCACGAAGTTCCACAAGGTAATCATCGGTTTCAGACAAATTGTTCTTCGGGCTGTCTTATCTATTGCAAATGCATTACATTCTTCATGAAGGGTCTCAGCCAATGACGTTGCACCTCCCCAGCTGAGATTTAGTAGCTATGCATATATGGCTGCACTATAGACTTGATACAATGCACGACTCGGATCAGCTGGTGAGTTCCTCGGTCTCGAGCGAGAATCATCCGTGCCCATTTATGAAGTCCACAATCTCCTTCAAACCCCTTGGCGTAACGATTCGCTGTACATGTCTATCCTGAGCATTATAGGTATAATACTGCTCATTAATCTCAATTATAAAAAATGCCTTATTATCGTTACTCAAGTCCCTGAACAGCGGCTTCACCTCTCCCTCGATATCAAAGTCGCTAACAATATCTGCAACTTCTCCTTTTTGGCCCCATTGATCATTATCGCCAAAGTCTTCAACGTAGTTGACACTCCACCAATTGGAGGCTTTACCTGGTGAATGTTGGCTCTGACGGTAGGTCAGGGTAGTGAGTGACTGGAGTACGGACGTCGGTTGTGACGATGCTGCCATCTTCGCCGAGTTTTGGGAAAGAATTCATCTTGTCTGCAGTTGAGGGGAGCCAAAAGAAGTGAAAGGGTAGTGAGAGAACGCAACTTTACTAGCCATTGGAAGAAGGGTGCCCTATATCTAGCCCTAGGCTGGATTAGGAATAGGCCCACTATAGATGACCGTGGGCAGGGTTTTTAGAGAGGCTGTAAATAAGGAGGGTTTTCATTTGTTAGATGGTTTTCCCTACCTTAGGCCTTGGATTTCCCCTACCTCGGTAGCTAGCTAGCTAGTTAAAATGCGCAGACCAGGGTTAAATAAAAGGTCACTTCAATTCTAGTGAGAGAACGCAAGTCAACAAGCAACGACATATTAGACGCCCTTCAATTAAATATTAATTACTCTTTGAATGACGTCACGTATGAATTGGCAATTGTGCATAGAGTCTAGGACCTAAATAGAACGATCAGCAAGTCCGTGGCTGATCTTCAGCCCTGGCCAGTCTAGCCCAGCAGGTAATTGCAAAACCGTCTCCCTTACAGCGCTGACGTGGCAGGAGATGGTCAGAAAATAACCCTCAGAGCCAATCACGTCACAGGGGATGCTCCGAATGTCAACGAAAAAGACAGAATCAGTGCAACAAGCCAAGAGAATGAGACCTGACACCGTGTCCAAAGTCCAAAGTCCCCTCACGCTTGGGCCTCCCTTCCTTGCAGATCCTCTTCGTGGCTGGCTGAATCATGCACACACAGCGTCGTTCAGACTCCTCTCAGTCTCAGCCCAACGCGCTCAGCGAACCATACGGCCCGGAACGGCACGGCGGGACCCACGGTGCGTCTTCAAAGCGTTTCCCAAAAGATTTCACCGTTACCGCCTCGACCTGGAAACAGCTTCAATCCCCTATGACGCTAGACCAGATTCTCTAGCCAAGGTATTTCAGCTCAGTACTTAGAGCCTTGGCACTCAATCTGAACACCCTTCGGCGCTTCGTTTCCTACTGGAGTGAGATCCCTCGAACGCCACGCTGCCATGAGGTATCTGCACTATGACATAAAGCCCTAGCAGCCGGTAGCTACGAAGAATACTTAAATGCTTGCCCCTTCATCTTAAACGCCAACTCGAACTTGGTTATTCATTCAACTCCATCCCTGCCCTTGAATAAAGCTCATTGATTTTTATTCGGCATTCTATAACAGTCGCAATATGATTATCTACAAGGTGAGATTGACGCTGCCGGTTGCATAGCGCACCTGTCAGCCGCAGAGAGACACCGGGTTGCTGACTCTGCAAAAAGGATCTCCTCACCGGCGATGAGATGATTTCCGACTCGTATCCTCTCAAGGAGGTCGGTGGTGCCGTTTTCGAAGCTGACTGTGCTATGGTCCACGAAGGTGGTGCCTCGATCGGTTCGTATAGCACCCACTACCCTTACAACTATGCTGGCTGATATGAGCTGCTACAGATATTGGAGCCAACGCTTCTGCTGAGGAGGCCGAAGAGGCTCTTGACGACGATGATTTCTGTGTTAATAACATTTTATACTCTTTCGGTCTTCAGCCAACGACGTTCGATAAGAAGTCATATATGGCCTATCTTAAAAGTGCGAATCTCTTTAAAACCACCAGAACTACTGATTTAACTATGCCTTTCAGATTATATGAAGAGTGTCAAGTCCGCACTCCAAGACCTTGGTAAGGAGGCCGAATACATTACCCAGTTCGAGAGGAGCGCACAGGCTTTCGTTAGAAGCACCCTTCTCCCGAAATTCACGGACTATGAGTTTTACACCGGCGAGTCCCAGGACCCCGATGGCATGTACGTAAGATAGAATTTGCACTCTTAATATTACCTATGCTTACTAATTCTTAGGGTCGCTCTCCTTGCCTATCGTGACGACGGCGTCACTCCCTATGTTACTTTCTGGAAGCATGGTCTTGAGGAGATGAAGGTCTAATTCTTAGGGTTAGGGTTAGGGTCAGGATTAGGTTAGTATTAACTATCTTAGCTATCTACCTAGTTACTTTTCTAAGTACTATGTAGAGTATAAGAAAGTAACTTATCTGATTACTCTATAGATATTTCTATTTCTATAGAGTATATACAGATTAGTTAACTATTAATCTTAGACTACTGCAATTTCACTTTCCTGTTTATATAGGAATTATTATAAGCTAGATTTTACTAAAAATAATATATAGAATTTAGAATTTGATGTTAACGAGATAGTCCGTCGGGAACATTTATTAAGAAGCACAGTTTTATCTCACACCTTGGCACTCACAACGCTTCTTCAATTAGTTAATGGTCTAGTCTTGCGTCTCAATAAATAGTTCCTGCATACTTTCTAGACGACTATGGCTAACCCTTCATCGGGTAATAAGAAAAGGAATTGTAGACCTAGTGAGAGCAATATCTCATCTAGCTACTTCATATATACATTCAGACTATGCTTCCATGCTGTGCAGAGATCTGGTCTTTAACCGTAGACTTAGCTGGGGGTACAAAGGTCTTCTTCTTATAAACCCCAGCACGAGCATAAACATCCTTGTACTTCTGAACAACGTAGTCTTCAACACCAATAGGCGCATACTTCTCTTCATCGGAATTGTTGCGACAACTCTCGATGCACCGGATGATGAAATCCGGGTTGCCGTTGTAGTTGAACGGGATTGAAAAGCGCTCCTGGCCTGAACGATTGATGACGCGGTGCACGTTGGATACGTATTCGTCGTTGGTCCACTGCTCGAACAGGTTCCCCATGTTGACGACGTATGCGCCTTCTACTGGTGGGGCTGGGTACCAGTCTTTTACTTCCTCGTCCCAGACTTCGAGACCTGGGACGTCGCCTTGGAGGAGATGACGCCAAAGTCACGTTGCGCCCCGATACCTACAGTGGGTTAGATAGCTGTCAGAAATGACAGCAGAAAGTGTTCAAGGAACATGCCTCTCTGGAGAGCATGAGCATTGGTAGGCTGAGGAAGATAGTGCAACAACTTGTAGAAGCACATAGGATCGGTACAGAACTCGTCAAAGTAGTTCTTGTCGTAGCCAAGACTCATGGCCATAGCGCCCATGACCTCCTCAGTCAGCTTCATGATGCGATTCAAGTAGTCCATACAAGTGCGACGAAAAGGTTCGCCCTCAGGCCAAACATTCGGTCCATGGGCGAACTTCTCTACTTTGACCTGGGGATGATCAAGAGGTAGATCCCGCGAGACATAATAGCTTTCCTTAAGATCTGGCTTGGTATTGGCTTCAATCATTTGTCCATGCATGACCTCGTAGCCACGGTTATACTTCCACGTTAGGGATCGACCCCTCATATCGGGGACTCGACTGACGAGAGATTTGTCGAGTTTCATCTTTTCTTCCAATGGAAGATCAAAGAACTCCTTGGACACTATAAACATTTCCTTTTATAATGTGAGAGGAATGTCATGGTTCACGATCTGGAAGAAGCCTTGAGTGAGGCATGCTTCTCGGATTTGGGCCGCACAGTGTTCCATGCGCTGCTGGTCTCCGGATAGGTAGTCAGAGAAGTCGATGACAGGAGGGGACTTGGTGGAAGGCATCTTGTCTGCTTGAAAGCTGAGTACTCCGTTTGATGGAAGCGCTTGTAGATGGGTTGTTGTGTTCTTGTTTTGTCTGGATTCTTGTCCTAAATCTTCAGTCCCGGCCTCAGTCTACCATTATTTATAGTGTTCCAACAGTCATATACAGACAAAGACCAATCATAGGCTTTCTGAGACGGTCGCCATAGGACCGTAGGATATCACCTTGACTCCGAAGCCTCAATAGTAAACAAACGTCATGTATTTGCTTCTGTCATCGGGATACCACGCAAGGATTACAACGATCCTGCTGCCTATGCAGATCTGACTAGAGTCTAATGTTCTCACCAAGTATCATTCCGTCGGCGGAATAGTCTTGTGTTCGAAACAAGAACGACGTTGAGACTTGCTTATTTTGTGAGAAATGTCAGCAGCTGAAAGGCAACCTTGCGTATTGTCGGAGTCGGATAACGTGATCATCTGATCTTTTCGGACGCTCGGCACATCAATTGCTGAGCCGCAACGGTGACTTGGTTCGGGGTTCTCTCGAGTTGCAGGGTATTCGACCAAAGGACCGTTTTGATCCTTGTTAATCTGCTAAGGCTTTGTTTCTTGCTTCAGATTTTCGTCAGACATAATTTGGAATGACATGATGCTGCCAGATGGGGATAGCCTTGTTTAGACAAGGGTAAGAGAAAGACAAACACTATACTTTGTGGTGACATAAGTGAATTGAACAAGTTTAAAAGACTCGGGTCTCGATGGATGTCACAGACTGAATATTGTTATGCGACACCAAAACGAGAAGCCTGCAAGATCATCTCCTCCACCTCATTGTTTCCTAGTCTTAACAAGTTTTGTCTAATTATGCACGTCGGCATTGTAGGCGCAGGCATATCTGGCCTTTATACCGGTCTGCTACTGTCTCGAGAAGGTCACAAAGTGACCATGTTCGAGGCAGAAGACCGTGTAGGCGGACGCATCTACACCCATCACTTTACACCTCAGGCTAATTCCCAAGATGTCTACTTTGAAGCCGGAGCAATGAGAATTCCCCGCTCTTCACTCCACTCCAAAGTGTTTGACATGATTCGGTACCTGAACACTCACAGCTCAGTCGAGAGTCGTATCGAGCTCACCCCATACATCCTCGACCACGAAAACAACAGGTCATTTTTCCAGGGTCAAAAGGGACTACTGCAGGACCCTCGCTGGTCTGCCAAGGCGGGTCTTCCCTCGGGTTTCTGCAACAAGACCCCGCAGCAGCTCCTTGGCAGCGTGGTAATTCCATGGTTGACTTTGCTACGTCAGAATTTTGATGACGGGTTCCGGAAGGTACTCATGTATGATGAGTACTCTTTTCGGGCTTATTTACGTTCCGTTGCGGGTTGGCCGCATGAAGTCATCGAGTTTGTTGAGCTTTTTTGTTCGCAGACGAATCAATATGATCTGAGCTTCACTGAGATCATCATGCAGAACTTGGACTTTGACACAAAGGATGTGAGTCTTGACTTGAGGGGGAATGTAAGCTAAAAGAACTAATGTTGTCAATAGTGGGTGACTATTCGAGATGGCATGTCGCGAATGACACAGTGCGCAGCTAATCTTGTTGGCTTCGAGAATATCCGTCTCAACACAAGGGTTGACAGAATCACTAACCTGAATGACGGACGCGTCGAACTATCGGCTAAAGGTCTACATCAAACAACCACCATGGTATTTGACGCAGTAGTCCTAGCGATCCCGCCCGCAGCCATCCACAACATAGTCGACCGACCTAGGTGGTCCTTCATGAAAGAACAGTCAATCCGGGGCGCGCAGTATGAACCGCTTTACAAAATGGGGATGCATTTCCGCACTCGCTTCTGGGAGCAAACGGACAAATTTCCGTGCTTCGGGGGCCAAAGCACGACAGACTTGCGAATCCGCTGGATTGTGTTTCCATGCAATGACATGGGCAGTAGCGGGAGCGGTGTCTTGCTATTGTACAGCTGGATGTCAGATGCAGCCAAATGGAGTGGTCTGTCGCAGGCTGAACGCGTCAAGATCTGCCTCCATGATCTGAGCAAGTACTACGCTGACGATCCCGAGATTGATGTGTACGAACAGTACATTGAATCCTTCGACGTCCTATGGACAAATGAATGGTGCGGGGGAGACGCAATGTACCTCCCCGGTCAATTCTCCCGCTTCCACGAAGTAGCCAAAGCACGCGAAGGACAGATTTTCTTTGCTGGTGAGCATTTGTCTAGACACCATACTTGGGTGAGTACAACCGTACTACGACTAAGCGGTTTAATTGACTTTTCTTGGCAGATTGCTGGGGCGATCGATTCGGCGTGGAGAATGACAGAGGAGGTACTGGGACGGGGAGTTGCTGCGCTGGGCCGCGAGTACTTTAGTGCAGATCAGAAGCGGCTCGGGAGTAAGACTGACATTAGCTCCCGTCGGTTCAAAGCTTGCGTCATCCCGAAGCATTTGAATGTTCAGTATGTTGACATGTTTTGATAGTGGAGAGTGTTAGTTTAGTCAGTGGCTTTATTTAGATGGGAATGGAAACCTCTGAACGGTTGCTTTACCGCGACGTGCATTGTGACATGAAAGTACATTCCAAGAAAGTTCATCAGTTGAATAAACGAAGTTCCGCGGGGAAACTTTTACCAACCACGTATTCGAGACACTGCAGGGCCCAAATTTATTCATCCATCACAAATGAGAGAGACATCAACTGATTGAGATAAGAATACAGATACTTTTCGAGCCAATGCGATTTCTCACAATCCCTGCAAGTTTTCGGATCACGGCATCTTGAGACAACGTCTTTTTGTTCAGGGTAGATCTTTACCTTTTCAGCGCCCAATCTTACTGGCACGTCATTCCAACAGCCAACAAACAATCGTTATATCAAGGATTTGACTGTAAGCGGAATTCCATCATATCATGTGCACCTTGCTCTTTCACCCAAGTCAGTAGCTTTTCGCCAACACTTCAACAAACAACAGTTAATCAAAAGCAGGTGTCTTTGCGGTGACTGCACTGATTGATCGGTGTTTTTCAGACATTGTATTTCTCCCGCCTCGAAAAGCCCCGCCACTCTCCTTCTCCAATCTCATTCTTTACGTTTTGCTTCTCTTAGATATGCTTTGCCAGAACTAGTAGCTATCATGTCAGACCAGACCAACGGCCAGAGAACTGAACCCATCACTTTAGACCACGATGAGAACCCTTTGAATTTCTCTCCCGCGCGCAGATGGACCTGCACTATTATTGGTTAGATCGTAAACTGCTCAAATGCCTAATGGAGTTGCTGACTTTAACAGTGGTTTTCATGACTGCTACGATCGCCTTTTGCTCATCCATCCACACGGCCGCCATCAAAGCCATCGCGCAGGACTTGGAGTGTTCTAGCACTGTCGCAACTCTGGGCGTCACCACATTCCTACTCGGCTTCGGTACAGGTCCTCTCATCTTTGCGCCTCTGTCAGAGATATATGGACGTAATCCCGTTTATCGGAGTACATTATTACTCTTTGTGTTATTTAACGTCGGGTGCGCCCTGTCATCAAATATTGCTGCTCTTCTAGTCTTTCGTTTTCTGTGTGGTTTCTTCGGGTCTCCTACTGGTAAGTTTCGCTGGATGGGGAATGACCTCTTGCTGACGGACAGTCACGAATTCTGGTGGCTCTTTGACAGACTTGTGGCCATCGACCCATCGTTCTGTTCCTCTTGCGCTCTTTACTGCGGCGAGTTTCTTGGGGCCGGTTATTGCGCCGATTGTTGGGGGCTTTTTGACTGAATATGGATCTGTATGTGACCCCGACCATTTTACAGACGCTTTGCTGAGTGTGACTAACATAAGCCTTGAAAGTGGAGATGGTGAGCTTTCTCTTCTTGCTACCATAAATTAGATACTAATTCATGTAGGGACTTCTGGCTGGTTTCCATACTGAGCGGGGTGATCTATACCACCATGGTAGTATTCCTTCCCGAAACATATGCTCCTCGGATCTTACAAGCAAAACGGCGGAAACATGGGATTAAAGAGCCACATCAGAAATTAGCCACGATGCTCCGGACTAACATTACCAGACCAAGCATCATGTTTCTTACCGAGCCAATCCTGTTTCTGCTCTCACTTTACATGGCCTTCATATATGGCATACTGTATCTGGATTTCACTGCCTATCCATATGTCTTTCAGCAGACAAGGCATTGGGACGCCGGCATTTCTGGTCTGAGCTTCTTAGGTACCGACGCATTCTACTCCATCATAGAGGACCTCTGCTAAAAACCGGACTTTAGGTATCGGAGCTGGAATGGCTATTGCGACTGCTGCATCACCATACATCAACCGTGTTTACGCAACCTGGGTCAAGAAGCTCGGTGGGCCCAAACCAGAAGCTCGACTACCCCACCTGATCCTCCTCTCATGGCTCGTGCCAGTAGGATTATTCTGGTTTGCATGGACAGCCGATACGTCCATCCACTGGGCAAGCTGTATCATATCAGGCATTCCATTCGGCATAGGCTTCGTGGTTCTATCACTTGGTATAACATCATATCTCATTGATTGCTACGGAAAATATGCAGCCAGCGCACTAGCTGCCAATGCGATCCTCAGGTCTTGTTTCGGAGCCGGTTTTCCACTCTTTTCTCATCAGATGTACGACAAATTGGGCGCTGCGTGGGCCACATCTATACTGGGCTTCATCTCGGTCGGTTTGGCGCCTTTGCCTTTTGTCTTTTATCGCTTCGGTCCGCGAATCCGTGCGCACTCCACATTTCACCAAAAGGCCATAGAGGAGGAGTTTGAGGTTGCAGCGACAGTAGACCAATCCAAAAAGGAAGGGTAGAGGCTTGTTGACTGTGTAAATACTCAACTCAGATATCTGTATACTTTTTTATGCCATTCGCTTTTTAGTGACTCGGATATAATTAAGATTCGGCTTTTTTGCGACACACTTTTCGCTGATCGTTGTGTTCGCGGTCCGATCCTGCTGGGCGGTGTCGCGACTGGTGAACCAAAGGAAACGCCCCATCTTGTCCTGATCAGGGACTAGAACTGGCTCTCAGTGGTCTATATTATCATTACTAAAACAAAACTTACGTAACAAGAAACTTCAGAAGTAGCTGGGAAGCCAACAGAAACCACATCGACCAGGCGTAGTCGTATCCTTCTGGATCACCTATGGGACACGTGATCCGTCTGGCGAGTTGTCCTTCCGTCTACCCTTCGGTCTCCAGATGGTGTGTAGCACTATCCTTGGAGTCGGCATCCATTTCTTCCCATACTCCCCACGATGGCTCGCACTTGTTGATAGATCCGAAGACGGCCTCGAAAGCCTAGAGCGACTCCGTCGACTACCCAGAACAGAGCATCGTGTCCAGTAAGAACACATTGGCATCCGTAATGAGGTAGCAGTTCAAGAGCTTATGCAGGAGAAACGCCATCCTGGAGTCACGGGTATTAAACTCGAGATTCTCTGCTGGGGTGACCTCTTCAAGAAGAACATGTGGCATCGCACCTCTATCGCAGTTGGAGTTGCCTTATTCCAGCAACTCTCTGGTATTAACGCTTTCATCTATTATGCCCCCACTCTCTTCCAATCACTCGGTCAGTCGACAGAAATGTCGCTCATTATGTCTGGAGTCTTCAACATGTTGCAGCTTGTCGCAGTGACTCTCTGCTTCTTCATCATCGACAAGGTAGGATGACGACCATTAGCCATCTTCGGCGGTATTGGAGGAGGTACTGCTTGGGGCATCATGGCTGTCCTTGTCGGCGTATATAATGACAAGTGGAGTTCCAACCCAGCTGCGGGTTGGGCTGCTGTAGCCATGGCTTTCTGCTTCAATCTCATGTACGGAGTCTGTTACGCTCCTCTTGGCTGGGCACTTCCTGCAGAGGTTTTCCCCAGCTCTTCTAGGACTAAGGGTGTAGCTCTTGCTACGGCGACTGTTTGGCTCTTCCATTTTGTTGTAGGTGTTGCTACACCACCCATGATCGAGAGCATTGGATTCGGAGTGTAGGTCTTCTTTGGATCTTGGTGCCTCTTGGCTGCTGTTTGGGCCTTCTTCCTAGTTCCTGAGACTAAAGGAAAGACATTGGAGCAGATGGATCAGATCTTTGGTGACCAGGCGGCTCAAGAGGAGATGGTGATAGTGGGACGGTAGGCAACTGGCCCTCCCGAAAGTAGTCAGGGTGAAAATCAGACAACCGTAGCATCATTTATTCTGTTAGGGTAGTTTAGTACCCTGCACTCTTCTTAACCAACGATATTATGTATTTGAGAGCCTTTCTCACTACGCGTAGCTCCCGTGACATCTCGTGCTCTTTTCTTTCTTCATCCATGCAGTGTGGAGAGGTCGCTGAACATGATGTGTTAATTCGAAGATATACCCTTTCGCTGCATCGTCTGCTTGAACACCTGCAGAGCAAGCTTAGGTTCTACACACACATTAGTGTTGCAATCAATAACTAACATGATACCACCTACGGTGATAAGAAACATA
The DNA here is from genome assembly GCA_013618405.1 of Fusarium hainanense. NCBI lineage: Eukaryota > Fungi > Ascomycota > Sordariomycetes > Hypocreales > Nectriaceae > Fusarium > Fusarium hainanense. Next base: position 17,355 of record JABFEW010000139.1, read on the forward strand.
ATGCCCAGCATCATTTACTTTGAGCAAGCTGAAGTTATCAACCGACTTGAAGGCCCCATGAAGTGTGCCGTCAACCGTAAAGTTCTTGAACTCAGCAGACGCAAATTGCTCACGTCCATGCCAATTGAGGGCGCTCACGGCTTCAAGAACACCTGGCCAGCTGCAGGACCAGTCTGCATCCGATTAGTAAGATGTCCCATCCGAAAAACAAAAAAGGCTTACCGGCGTCGCCAACCCAGATGAGTGTAGTAACGTTGCGATTCACGACGTCTGCAAGTGCATTTGAGAACGAGCGCGCATCTGTATAGCGTGTCAGCATACATCCCCATTGACAGATGGCTGAGGATTACCATCTCCCGCATCGCCAAACTTGTAAAAGGTTTCCAAATTGCACTCTTCAAACTCTTTACGAGCTCCAATCTTCCTCCGAACCTCCGGACGATTGAGGTAATCCACGTATGTCTCACTGGGATCAACATCCTCGCTTCCGATTCGAAGGTCATTCACACCAAAGTCCACCCCACTCGCCTCGATCAATTCGTCATACATGATTGTATTGCAAGTAAGACTGGCATTGGCACAAGCTTCAATTTGTCCCGTTGTTTCTGTGCATTCGTTCAGTAGAGGGACGCACCTCTCCTCATATAAGTCGAGGAAGTGTTCGTAAAGGCTCTCATTGACAAGCTGCTTGTAAGGGTTCTCATAGGCATATGTAGCGTAAGCCTTGAACTGAGCAGTAGGATCGATCCACGGATTGTTGATACCCAAGGCGACCAAGTTGATCTGGTGACCAGATATGAGCCCTTCTTGAATTTTATTATTTTGTTCGAGGAAATAATCCGCAAATTCTGGACCATAGTGTCCGCCATAAGATTCAGTAAAGAGTCCAAAGTCGCGAGACGTATAGTCCGGAAAGCTGTCGAAGAAGGCCTGCATCAATGTCCAGACATGAGGCGCCGCAGCGACAGTTGTATTGATACCGGTACCCTCGCTGAAACCCGTGCCAAATGGTTGATCGATATATATCATGTTGGCATACTCGTTCCACGAGTAAGGGTTAAGTATCGGCTCTGTATTATTGCCAATGAAATGGCAGGGCCCGTTTTCCTGGAAAATGCCAATCTCAGAGGAGCAGCCGGGACCGCCATTGAGGTACAGAGCTAGAGGAGCTTCTCTGGGCTTGTTGCGGGCCTCGAAGAACCAAAACCACATGCTCGAATTTTGACCTTGAGACTTTCAATATTACTCTTGGTGATAGATCTTGGTATGCCTACCATAATTAAGATAACCCGAGTACTGGTTCACTCCAGGTGTGGTTTCGCAAATCCCTGAGTTGGTGATATATTCGAGAGATGACTTGGTAGCGGCGTGTTCGAAAACAGTAAGATCAACATCACCGACAGTCAGTTCAGTAAATTTATTGTTGTGTCCCAAAAGTGTTGCTGAAACAGAAGCAAGCACGGACAGGATGACGGTGAAGGTGTTGGCGGACAGCATTTTGATGGTGCTTCACCTCCTTCTAGCGATCGACAGTCTAACATGTGGGAAACATTGCCTTCAAGTAGTCCCCTACCAAACACCTTTTTTCCTCTCGCGACGCGTACACCGGGCCCCTCACCGGACGCTTGTAACGCTGTCTTGCAAATTTGAGACTACTAAGACTAAAACCGGAAATGACCCATGGAAGATCACTGAGTGGTTGAGGCTTAATTCCCCACGTAGTACTCTGTCGGCACTCTCACGCGGCTGATTGGTTCTGACCCACACAATCCCTGTACCGGAAAATTTCTCGCAGACGTTCTTTCATACAAAGCCTTGTTAATGAGTTGTATTTAGAGAATATCAGAAAAAGCTGTAACTATGTGACCTCCTAAATAGTGGTCCTTCTGAGAGCTTGAGCGTTTTGCAGTGAACTGACCGTAGAAGGCGACAGGAGGCTGATAACGTTACTGGCAAGTTAACGATCATCTCTTATCGCCCATCTGATAACGCAAGTTAACCAGTCATGCGTTGTAGAAATGGTGTTTTAGTCGTTGGGGCTGCGGTCCTTCTAATTTCGCTTGACCACACTAACCGTTATCTGATCCGACCTAACTGCCGGACCTTCGACTAGAATGGAAAGGCTGGCGGGATAATGATTGGTACGTATTTTGTGACCTCAATCGACAGACTGCCATTTACCGGAGATTAAAGTCTACCAGCAGTGATGGGCTCAAGAAGATCTACATCGAAACACATGAAAATGTCACTCCGGTCACATGGGTTCGAGTTTCAAGTCCACCATACCTTCCGAAAGCTGAATCTCAAGATAAATTCAAGACAAGCACATTATCCGTCACTTTGCATTGTCGGTGGTAGCTTCGACTCAGGATGGTAATAGAAAAGAGACGCTGGTACTCCCTTCAATTGTGTCTAGAAAATCGCAACGTTATATACCGTCATTCTAAAGATCGGGCTTTTGTCCGTGCACAATTCCCTGTCTGAAATAAGGATGATGCTGACGGGATCTGATCTCACGCCGAAGCTGGGTGCATAGAACTTTCACTTGATCCGCAGTCCACCCCAAAAGCTCGCAGGCTAGGAAAAGCAGATAACCCTCATAATCTCTTTCCAGAGCTGCCTGCATGTACTGGCCTACCTGTTTGAGTCTTGGTTCTAGATGCCAACCTCCAACAGGTGCCTGATAATTGAGTGTCAGTTGTATTGTAGATGTAAAGTTTGATTATCATGTTACGTTCAAATCCTTGACGTGGATACTCACGAAACCTGCTTCTTCCATGGACTTCTTCTGCACGCCCTCTTGGATAATAGCAAAACTTCTTCCCGCCCGTTGGCCACCTTTTTCGAACACTTGACCCCAACGTTGCATCACTTTCCATCGTCGAAGAGACTTCATAACTCTCAACCCAACCACCCGGGACACAGGCGGTAAAGGCTTCGCGGAAAGTTGCAGTCCAGTCCGTGATGCTACCTAGCATGAAGCGCATGTGGATCAAGTCAAATGTATCAGGGTTGAAGGTCCATTCGCCATTGCAGTCTTCGATTCCACTGTAGACTGTTAGGAACTATCATCGTGTCGTGAGCGTTGCAGGATTTACAGTCGTAAGTTTGAAGGGACCCAGCTGGGCTGAATCGGACTGATTTCAGTGGCGATTACCTCGACATGTGGATACTCATTGGCAAAGTCGCTACGCATCATGGTAAGTCTCATTGATGTCAGTCCTCGTGAACATAACTGACGTAGCCCAGATGCCTGTCGGTAGTTAATTTAACATCGCAGGTTGGCGGCCAAGAGATTCTTACCAGTTCCTGTCCCGATGTCAAGCACTTTCTGTCGGGCTTATCAGCGAACCACAAATAGGTGATATACTGAGACCAGTCGTCACTCACCTGAACATCAGGTCGCAAAGGGGCTAGGTGGAACTTGTCCTCCAATAACAAGAGGGTGAAATGATGGCTGTATCTTAGCAAATAGCAGTAATCTAGGACGAGGTTGAACTTACGCAATGTCAAGGGAATCGCTTGCTTGTTCATCATTCGATGCCCTCGATTGTGTCAGCCGGACTCGAAGTACAGATGCGAAACGCCTACCAGCACTGAGCGGTGCCTATATCAGAATGGTAGGTCCTGCCATGCATAGTTCGGTACTCTAGAATGCTTGAGCCTAGTGAATAAGCAGAATCTGCTACATCAGACCCCAGAGCAGAGTCTAGATCCGAATCAGTATGACCAATTGACATCGCATCATTACCTCCGTTGTCGTCTTCTTGATGATCGTTCTGAGAGTCAAATTAGCACAGTGAAGGCATAACTACGCCATATCGCACCTCCTGGCCTTGTTGGAGATTTTGCAAAACTTCCCATGCTGGCGTCGGAGCGGGTTGCAGAGATCAAGCTGGAGTTCCCTCTGGTTCATCAGCCATGCTGACGTTTGCGGTCTTGAATAAAGTGCGAAAAATACTGAAGCTACATTACGGTCCAAGGTGGAAGGGGGCGTTTATTAATCTTGTCTCGGGGCGATTATGACAACCGTTACTTATTCCCTCGTTTGGTGCGGGACGTCCGGGTGTAACGCCAATATTGACAGACTAGACCCAAATGGCCAAGTGCTGATTTGTGGCGCTGGTCTTTAGACCTGTTCAACAGACTTTCGCCAACATCCCAGACGCTCGGACCGTGATCGTCAGTCTAGTGACTTCATGCTAGCAGTAGCCATGCGACTCGTCAGCTTTCAATGGCCGGCTGTGACCCGCTTGAAGCCCCGTGCGAAGCCAGGGCATCAATACGATGTGATATCTATCTTGTCAGAAATGGCAGTATGCTAAAATAGAGCCTAAGCTATTGAGAAGAGAGGACAATGTAATAGCTTTTCTAGTCAGCGGCAAGCCAACAAGTCATATTGGTTTGGCTGATATTGACATAGGGTTTTCACAATGTCGCTAAGAAGTGATTGCCGATGAAGGTATGAATGACTTGTAGGCGTAATGAGCAGTCAGCAAATTGTTCAGCGGTTCAAGCGATCACTCCAAGTTATCAAGTATCGGTTACGAGAGTGTACATGGATCGAGTAACTCAGGTGATGAGCAAAGCATTAACTAGCACCTGAGATTCTCAAACGCTTCAGGAAAGGACCACCTTCTGCCGGAGGGACATGTAGCGGATGACATGGACTTAGACCAGTTTGAAAAGAGATGGCTGGCGATATAACACTGATTCAAGAGTAGTATCCAAGCAGTTAAGTCTGCTAGTTCAAACTTGACTCTCGCTTCATCACTCAAGAATCTTATCATCAATCTCGACCCCCAACGCGATCATCAGACGATTGGAATGCGAGAACCAGCCAACAACCTCTATGATTTCCACAATTTGCTCCTCATCATAGCCCACCTCCTTCAACTCATTCAACTGCTTCTTTCCCACTCCTCTCGGATTAGACGTCAGAAGCTTTGAGAATGCTGCCAAGGTCTTATGCTTCTCACTCAGATCGCCGACAAGGTGCCAATCAAGTGCGATCTTGAAGGATTCAAGTACGTTATCGTAACTTAGACTGTTGAGTGCGTTTTGTTTCTAGGTGGCGACCCTATGAGCCATCAAGATTTCTCCGAGATCCTATCATCCGTCTCGTTGACACTGCTCTTGGCATGGTTCCTGGCGTTGGGCCTCTTTTATCAATTGCGTTTGGCATAGCGGTGCCGGCCCTTGAGGATCCTCATTCGTTAAGTATTGACAACATCCTCGGCCTCAACCAAACTGCCATGGATGAAGTGAAGGGCAAGGGGCGTGGTCGCCAGGCACCTGTTGCCCTAAGCGATGATGAGAGAGCTAGTCGGCAGAAGCATGGTGATGAGCTGAGGCCCCAAGTTGTAATTCCCTCCCTTTTGGAGCAGGAATTGTTCATGTATGGGACTGATAGTGTAAATGGTGTTGAGGAGGAAGAGGAGGAGACAGACTTGGAGACGGTTCAGATTGAAGAGTTAGAGGACGAGGTGAAGTCTGCTGGGAAGGTTGAGAACAAAAAGGACGAATAATTGGATGATTGAAGACTCTACTAAGGAAGAGGACGATGGAATAATTGCCTGTGAGATTTTAAGTTGAGGTAGTTGTTAGATACCGGACCAAATTGAAAATTGTGTGATTATAACGGCCTGTTGACTGAGTTGTTCTGGTGATATAGAGCCCGTTCATTCATCTCGAGCTAGTAATTACACAGTAATACGACAGGAGTCCATTCTAATCTGTAAACGACAACACCTTGTATTCGTACACTAGTGAACAAACCACTTTACTTATGCGCGATAAGATCAGATCCAATATGGGTCAATGAACGCGTGGTACAAAAGACCGAGACTTCTTTATTATCATGCCGATAAGAAGGGCTTTTCCTGTACGTAGGTCTCGGGTTGCTCAAAGACTGTTGTTCCTGAGCTCAGGTTTAAATACAAGGCAGTCGCTCAAGTAATAATATTCATGTAAGATATTCAAGTAAGATTCCTATATTGGGAATCTAATATCCAGGTTCTTCCCCAGTCTCTGCCAAGAGAATTCCCTTCTCTTTAAGCCCGGTAATGAACTTGATGATTCCCCGACAAGCGAGCCTAGCCACCGTGTCGCCTCCTTCCAGGCGTGGGTTGAAAGAGCAAACAACAAGCGAAGTCGGGTTCACCTTCGTAGGTATCATCTGCATCACACCAAGCAGGTCCTCAGGGAGATAGCCACCGGGCGACGGGAATTCATTGACACGGCCTAGGCTCTCGTCAAGAACGTCCAGATCGAGATGAACATGGACATGTTCAATGCCGCTTTTTCTTCGATCCATAATCGCAGCAAGATCAGTGGTAAAGTCTACTTTCTTGTCTGTCTTGCCCCAAACAACGTCTACTCCGGCTTTGTCGATTGTCTGCGCCTGTAATTCAGACACATCTCGCAGTCCACAGTATATAACCTGTTTGACATCTACAGGCTGATGGCCAGGGACGGTTTTCATTAACTGATGCCAACTGGTACCAACCAACATCGAGGCAGCCATCGCATCGAGGTATCCATTCTCATGAGTCGAGGGAGTATCGAGATCGTCATGGGCGTCAAGCCAGAGGACTCCGTGCTTAGGGCCAATCAACTTTGCTTGATTCAGGCCAGCCACAGTTCCGACGCTAGCGTAGCAGTTGCCGGAGAGTACTAAAGGGAACGAGTTGTTCTCGGCGGCTGTTGATACAGCATCTGAGATACGACGAAGGATCTCAAACGTCCTTCCAATTTCGCCCTCAAAGTCGTCAACGGGACCAATGTTGATGTATGAGACTGGAGCTATTTGTTCGAGGTTTCGATCTATGCCGTGAGAGAGGATTCGAAGAGGGCCGCCGCCGACGCGATGATCGTAGATGCCGACATGATAGGGCGCCGCGATGATGGTGATCGAGGTAAATGGCATTGTTGAAGCCTAAGTTGAATGTTTTGAAATGCTATACGTATATATTGAGGTGCGACAAGACAACCTTTATATGTATGAAGTGGAAGTGCGCTAATATGCTGTACGTGGGGAGCTGAGTAATTGGTGCATATACGCGTATTCGTGAGAGTTGAAAACTCTGCCTTTGTCTTCAATAACGTTATCGAAAGTATGAGCTGGTGCTTGACTGACGTAGGCAGAAACTTAAAATAGGTGACACTGGACAGAGGCAACTTACTAATGATAGCAATACTTCTTTGGATTAGATGGTCGATAGCTTGCGACTATCCCAAAGATGAGTAAGAACTGTTTAACAGACGGGCATTTCCTTGGTCGCGAGAAACTTTCCATTACCTCGATTAAAGTCCGTGAATATTTTCTCTTCCAAAATAAACATACCAAATGGCCAAGTCTCGACCACAGCCAGCTGAAACCAACAACCAATAATGTCAAGTCTAGACTCAGCCGCAAACAAAAAAGGCTAATGAGGCAGACTAGCCGAATGTGGCTTCCTCAACGTGATTCATTTCGGGGCTGACAGCACAGAGTACATTTTCCCTTTCTCAATCTTCATAATGGACCCCCTCTCAATCGCTACTGGGTGCGCAAGTCTCATAACAACCATCGGAAGCTTATCCTTATCCATTACTTCATTTGTCCGAAGCTGCAGAGAAGCTCGCACCGATTTAGACCGCGTGTCGCGCGAGCTACATTCCCTCCAAACGGCTCTTGAGCTGATCCAAGGGGACGCGAAAGATGACACAAAGCCGTTTCCCGAGATAATTCAACGCCACGTCTCTGAGATCGTGACAAACTGTAATTCAGTTGTCGTCGAAATCCAGACATGTATCACGAAATATGGTGACGGAAAGGTCAAAAACAAGGCCGCGTGGGCGCTCAATGGCCAAGGTGACATGCAGAAATTGAGATCCAGCCTAGAAGCTCATAAGTCGGCACTGGAACTGGCCCTTGATATGCTCACTTTATCTGCCACGAAGGACATCGAGGCAGATACTACAGAAATTCGCAACGATACAGCTGCTATCAAGGATGATACAGCTCAGATTCTTGAAGAAATCGCACGGCTCCAAGAACGGTTGCCTGCAACAGCCGCTGCGTCCAACGATTTTATCTTGCAAAGGTTTCTTGAGGACATGGCAGCTTATACAGAATCGACGCTCGATGTCGATGGGGGTTTCAGTGATCGCGCAAGCTCAAAGGCACTGTCATTTATCGATGAGGGAGAGGAGAGTTCGCACGCCCGAAATCAGTCTGAACTTTCTGTCTCGAAGTCCAAGACGGAGCAACCAGTCGAGGTCAGCCAAGTTTCCAACCGAATATCCACAAATGGGGATGCCATATCCAAAAGTCCAGACCGTCATAGTCCTGATCATGATTTTGTCCCGAAACCGCGAGCTTCTAAAGCATCGGATATAGACGCCGTATCCAGACTCGATGTCACCGATGAAAATTTGCGTCCCGAGTCGAAACCAACTCTGGAGCTTCGAAATACGCGAGATGAGTCTTTGTTTCCTACGACGCCGAAGTCCTTTGCTGAAAGAAGAGAGGGTCCAGGAAACACCTTTCAACAGGTCATCGCATATGGAAGGCCAAACAGCGATACCAAATCTTCCAACTCGCCACATATTCCTGGACAGCCTGAAGAAAAACAACCAACAGTACAAATCAAAGATCTCACGCCGGAGAAAGTGTATAGGATCGCGTATGGTATCGACACGTTTTTCGACAACTACGTTCTCAAACTACCTGTTCCAGAAGCGATGCTGAAAGCTGTACTCCGTACCGACCATGACGAATACACTGAGACAAGATTTACCTTTGTCACATGCTCGCCGTACTTCATGGCTGGCAACAGATACTGTCTAAGGCCCACATTCTCTGCTTTGAAACCAGTAACAAAGTTTATCCTAGCTTTGGAAATGACTTTTGGTGTTTGCATGCAGATCAAACAGACATGGAAGCTCATATATGATGCAATCGCCTATGCCGAAAGAAAAATTGGACCGGATACGTGGAGACAAGTCCGTGTACACATTCACTTCAGACGTAATACAATCAAGAATGAGTTGGACTTTCTGGAGAAAATTGGGGCAATCCAGGATTTCAGCATTCCTCCCAACCCTGTAGTAAAGAAACAGGGAATGGACGCCGCGCTAACGCAAGATACAATGGAGGTTGGGGGTAGAAAGGTCCAAGGCACTATGCAAGAGGTATGTCAACGCTTGTCCATCTTTGACTGTAATGCAGAACTGATAGAGGCACAGTACACAGTGCAGCTTCGTGCGGATACGGGTAGAAGAAGCTTCAGGGCACCCGAAATCATCCAGGGAGACATTCCAATTCAGACAGTAGTGACAAGACACGCAGGTAGAAACGACAACTATGATCACTTTAGTCATTGGACCAAAGCGATTCAAAGGATATTAGATGCCACATGTATCATAGATATGGGCTTTGTTAACGACCACAACTATGAAGATTATAAGTTTCTGTACAGGGCCTGGATTGCAACGAAACCTTTCAAGGTAACGAAAAAGGATGCTGTTGAGCTTGTCAGGTTCGATGATCTGGTTAAGCAAACGAGAACACTTAAAGAGAGGCTGTTGGGATAAGCGCTTGGGTGAAAGGGAAATAAGATATAGACAGACACAAAAAGATCATATTGCACAGTAACCAGTGAACGGCTTCTGTAGCGATATTGGTTGAACTTTCCGAAATATAGACGGTTTTAAAAAACATCGCAACAGAGACACTGCCCACTGTGGTAGGGCGACAAGGTTTGCAGGGGCCAGCCAGAGCTAGATTGTACCCTGGACCGCTAAGTGATGATCTACTCATATACCAATCGAATTCATCAGCTCAGCCCACCTGATAGAAACGAGGGCTAGCGAAACTTGGGACTTCGGCTTTCTAATACATGGTCATCCATGCTTCGTTGAGCCACGACATCGTGCTGACGGCGTAATCTGAGACAAACTGCGCCAGCCTCTGATCCTGTGAGACGCCACTGTCATATAATGGTAAGCTTCCAATTTGAGGCTGAGTAAACGAGGGAGATAGAATTCAATAGTATCTTGGATGGTGGTACAATTGTGACATGTGATGCTGACAAGTGAGACACTAGTTCAATAGTTCTAATTCTGGACCGTGGTGGCTTGTTTACTCCGACGGGCCAGAGCCGCTACTTCCGAATTTTAGCGGACGATCTCGATACAATAAAAGCCCAAGGCGTGCACGACCTTGCATGACCGCTTATCCTTTTTTAATTATTTGACACAATAATCATGAAGGTTTATTTTGTGATATCGATTGTGGCATCGCTGGCCAATGCAGCGGCTACACCCAAGTCCAAATCTCCTGTTTGCATTGTCGGTGCTGGTGTAAGTGGCCTTACGGCTGCAAAGGCACTTGAGGACAAAGGCTACAAGACGGTCATTTTTGAGAAGCGCGATACTGTTGGTGGAAAGTGTCAGTCTCACTATGAAGAGTAAGTCCCACATTCATCATCTAACTGCCTCCCTTGCGATTTTGAAACCATCCGCTAACCCTTGTAGCGGTCAATACTTCCCGCTTGGTGCCGTGCTCTTTACTGGAAGTCCCAGCTATGCGCAAACGTACGCGTTTGTGAAGTCCTCTGGTGTCGCATTTGATGAGTTCAATCCCGCATTTGGCTATGATTACAACCCGAAGACTGGAGCTGCGGCCTTGATGCAGCGTCCTTCCCCAGCTACTGCGCAGGCTTTGCAAGAAGAGCTAGCGCGATATGCTCAAGTTTGGCAGCAGAAGTTTGCTCCTTATGCTGTTCCCGGGTATAAGGTGAGTCTTTCTTTGATGCCATGTTATGCTGTAGTATTGACGTTGGCTTCGAGAATGGCGTCCCCAAAGAGTTTATGGTCACTGGGAAGGACTGGCTTCTCGCAAACAACTTTCCAATTATAGCTTCTGTCATCAATCGCAGCGCCGGTAACTATGGATACGGTGATTATACTCAAGTTCCAGCTGTAAGTTGCATACTCCGCCCTTAGTTCCTCTCCCGCGAAACTCACGGTATGTATAGCTTTACTACTTGCAATTCTACGCGCCGGATATTGTTGGAAGTTTTATTGGCGCCATTCAGCCCTACAAAACAGGTAAATTTCCACATCCGAAGTCGTGTGCTGCGGTAATGATTAACATCACCAAGACTTTTACAAAGTCCTGAAGCGATTATCTAGTAAACTCAAAGGACCAGTGCATCTAAATACAAGAATTGAGCGTATCGGTATGTCAGTCATAGCCGCCGCGAGGTTCGAGCTAACATATATAGAACGAAAGTCAAACCCAAGCATCCAATACCGTACTGCTGGGGGAAAGCAAAGTAAGACACAGCTCTGCTCTGACGTGATCATTGCATTCCCTCCTACATCCGACGGTCTTAAAGAATCCGGACTATCGCTTTCGCGTACTGAGAAATCACTCTTTTCTCAAGTCGACGTCAATGGTTACTTCTCATCAGCCGTTCGCATGAGCCACCTCGGCCACAACCTGAGCGTGTCCCAGGAACTTCCAAACCCACTGGTCCCTTTCAAGCCCGAAGGCCAACCTGTCTATCTGACTCCACTTCACACAAACTCCGACATCGTCAACGTTTACTCGATAGATGATCCCGCCAATCCAAACGCTGCCCGAGTCAAGAAGCATCTTGTTCAGGACTTGAGCAAGATTAACAAAGACTTAAAAAAGCCCAACTCAAAGTTTCAGGCATTATATGCTGCAGACATCCGTGCATTTAGTGGGGAGATTCCATATTTCCCTCACGTCAGTCCGGAGTCATTGGCGGATGGGTGGTATGCGAAGTTTAATACTCTTCAAGGGAAGGACCGCACTTATTTCACATCTGGACTGAACAGCTTTGAACTTGTCGAGTATACTATTCGGGCCGCAAGGGACCTGGTGAAGACTCACTTCTAGGTATGAGTGGACTGGACTATGTGTCACGGCTTACTATATTTCGCTGCATGAGGTCCTGTACTTCTAGCTTTCGTTAGACAGCTATCGGATTACGAGCGTACTTCACCACTGATGCGTTCTGCGGTACTCTCATGTTGACCCACGGTTTAAAAGTCTTTAAGCTAACCTGACTTCACTTTCCTGTACCCCATTGAACCAATCTTCCTTATATGGTTGAAACAGCCCCATACGCTGAAACGTCCCATCGTCCCTCTTACGTAGCATCAGCCCCTCCTCAAGTGTAAGTTGTAAACATGAGACTTTTTCAGTAGCCTCATCATCAAAGTCAAACATTCCTAAACCTACAAAGCGCTCAAGGTCGTTGCCCAAGTCTCCTTCGTACGCACTGTTACGTCCAAGTAAAACTGGCCGGCGGAAGATGGCTGTTGGTCTCTGGAATTCTAGTCGTAAACGGTCAATAAAATCGCTAGACGGTGTTTGAGAGAGGACGACAGCCTCTTGAATATGTCCCAATATCTGTAACTCGCAGGACGGCATATGGAGTTTATCAGCTCCACAGTGAATATCTGACGTCCAGATGCCGGAACCTCGCTGCTTGGGTCTTGTCAACCACTCCCCACTCTGATCTCTTATCTTCATCCTCCGAAATTGGCCAAGTTGAACAGGCAAAACAAGACCTTGGACTGCAGCCCATGACCAAGATGGAGCTCTGATGACTGGGGCAGATGCGAATCTAGTAGGTAAAGGCCTCGTTGCCGAACCAAGGACTTGTCTGACTCTATAGCCAGGTCTCCAAAGTAAACCACGGATGAGATCGCACTCCCAAAGTCCAGCCAGATATCTTGACCCTAGGGCTTTGGATATCGGGACTGTAATGGATGCAAGGGCAGCGAAGATATCATGAGGATTGGACAACTGACGTTTGGAAAAGTCCACCAGAATATCATCCCAATGTCGCAACAGTCGATCTTTTCTCTGCTGCGGATGCATATCAGTAGCATTAAGGAGACCATCGAGCGATAGGGTGCCGCTCTCGCGGAAAATGTAGTCTTCTGAGTAGTGGAAAGTTCGACAAAGGAAGAATAGTTGCTCCTTGCCGAAAATGACAACCCTACGGCTGAGCCTTCTCTCCTGGCAACACCACCCGCGCGTTTGGGTAATCCCATAGTCTCTTGACCTGAGTAGACCAACACGAACGGTTCCTAATCCGCTATCCGCAAGGGGAAAATCGCAGCAGGGCGCAATCTCTTTGTACTGATTGGCGATGAATGAATTGCGAGCATCGTCTGATCTTCCTGCGGCGATGGTGAGCGTAGCGTTGCCATATACCCGAGCCATGAGCTTCGATTCGCGTTCCCAATCTTGTTTGTCCCCTTGAACTATACACAGAGCATCGATCCAGATATACCGGATGCCCAGTTGTCGGGATATGGCTATTGTGTCACGGTGTGCCGCCACGAGTCTAGATTGATCGACACCTTTCAACATTTCCTCCATTGTGTGGTGATTAAGGGTGAAGGTGTCTGTAGCCGGCCCCCAGCAATAAGACAAGGCAATGTAGCTCTCACTCATGTCGGAATTAGTGACAACAAGTCGAGGGCGATCTCCTTCGTTTCCTATGTCGATGACTCTTGTAGGCATCTCGCACTGGCCCTCAAATTTACAGAATGTATGGTACTTTATACATCTCTCAAGGAAGTTTCGAGTCAGCTTCATGTATGAGTCAGGCTCGTATCCTGATGAGCAGATCCTGGCAGGTGTTTTCACCCCAGCTGCGTTTCCATCTTTTCTAGAAAAGAGTAGTTTATCTTCCAATATATGTCACTGGTGTAAGTCTTACCCATACACGGCTATGTTGACATGGCTGAGACCAACACTGGTTTCCCTTTTTGAAGTGATAGGGTTATATCTCCCACACGACACAATGATCCGTGGCTGTACCGTCTTCCGAGTGAATGACGTGAAATGTACATAGATCCATATCCCTGGCTCGAAACTGGTGACGTCTTCCGGAACTTCATCTCTGAGGACAGCTTCGATCTCAGACTGTGCCCACTCGTATTGGAAACCTTTCCAGCAAAGATAGCAAAAGTCGCAGCCATCTTCGGCGTTCTTCTTGAGTGATGCAAGATTTGGATGAAACTTCAAATAGAAGCGGTCCTGGGTGATAGTGAACGTGCGACAGAATACGCATCGAGGCATTGCAGTTTAGTCTTGTAGCATGTAACGAATATGAGATCCATCCTGCTTATGTAGCGGGGTAGAAATGTCTGCAAATTCCTGCACATAGAGTCACGTTACTATGCATTCAGCCTGACTGCTATAACCAATCATACATAGACACTGGCACCATGCTTCACATTATGTAAATTGTTTATAAGTGTATTGTTCGCAAGCAACAACCCAGTTACGATCAACGCGCCCTGACAAGGCAATCACAATCACGTTCCAAACTAAAGAGAAATACCTGTTCCATCATCACATCGAAATGTATTTCTCATCCATCTCTATGATAGTGTTTTATAGACAACTAACAAACATTGTTGAACCGAATGCCTCCACCGCATTCTGAAAAAATGCATCGTTTGCTCTTCTTCACAGACAGTTGCGCGCGATGGCTCACTGGAAGGACAAATAGAATGCATGTTTGCAGTGACACAAACGCCATGGCTATAGCGACATAAGCGGTAGGATGAGAGTCATCGTATTGAATGATTGCATTGGTGATATATTATATACCTTTAGGAGCTAAATACATATGAACAAAGAGCAAGTCATTCCCAACCACCCACACTCATCGCCCAATTCAAGCTAGTAAGGCATCCGAATTGAATTAGAAGTTGATAATTCGCCACTTTTGACTCTTGATACAATCTGAACAATCCCAACATCCCTTGTCGCTCCAACTCATCTTGTTGTTACCGAACTGACTCCATTGTATGGACTTCAGCTGGTGATAGCCAATAGCGCATCCAGACTCTGCAGACCAAGCCGACGCAGCACAATTCGGGTTCGAATTGCAAAGCGCTGCACATCGCTCCTCAGAATCCTGGTAGGGGAACTTAGATGGCGCCGTATCATAAGCCCAGGGAAAGTAGCCACTGTGTTGGCAGACTATGTCACTAGAGGGGTTTGACTTGATCTCACAAACGGCCTCTGCGCTAGCGATGCTTGGAGAGCAGGTTGCTTGAGGAAGTGCAGTTGCGAGGGAAGCATAGTAGTCATCTCGATCATAGTTATGACAGAAACATTTGTTGCAGCTCTGCTCACTCCAGTACATGCTGCCTTCACCCTGACCAGGTGTGAAAGAGGAATCGTATATCGACCGTGAGGCGAAGACACATTTCCGCAGGTCGTTGTCATAGGCAGATGCCTTGCAGCGACTTGGCATGTGATAGCAGAGGGCAGCGCAGTTCTGGGTATCAATCTGCCAAGGATACTCTTCGTCTCGGAGAGTGAATGTGTTTCTGAACTTTCCATATTTGTTACAGTCGGAGTAGTCGGCGTTAGGGTCAATGAGACATCCGTCTGAGAGGGCCAGAGTGCATTGAGCCATGATTGACTCGGTTGTTGTTGGGAGGTAAGAGGGGGAGAAGGTAGTAGGCTCAGTTCGTGTTGGAGGCTCGGTCGTTTGTTCGGTAGTTGTTTCGTCGCTGGTAGTCATTTCGCTGGAAGTGGTGGCAGAGGGCACAGCAGAAGTCGTGACATCAGAAGATTTTGAAGGAATGACAGTTGACGATGGCATGATCTCGGAGGTGCTAGTCTCAATATCCAACGGATTCTTGATGTCGCAATCATGGCACTCGAAACAGTCAAAGTCATTCCAGACCAAAGACCATTGCTTGCCAAGATCAATACCAGTAACACCCAATCTATCCCCAAGCATCCAACAAGACTTCTCTTGTCCAAGAGTGTTAAGCGCAAAGGCCTTGCAAGCTGAACCTTCTCGCTTACATAGCAAGGCGCAGTCTTCGATGGAGTTCTGTCGGGGATTGCTGTCTTTTGTGCGACCCCACGTACCACTCTTTGGGACTCCGGTGGCCCAGCATGCTCTTGGTGCGTTGGGCTGTTCGTTCTCTGAGAAGATGGGGATACCTGGGAGGGATTGGGTCAGGGTTTCTCGGGGCTGGACCGGTGTGCAGTACCCAGGTGGTGGTGCTCCAGCGGGGCAAACTCTTGAACCAGATGGCGAGGAGGTTTCAGTAGATGCAGGATCGTATGTTGCGGTCGTGGGAGCCTCCATAGTGGCTGTGGCAGGGTCTCGAGTGGGCCCTCCAGTGTTGCTCTGAGGCTTTGTAGATGGGTACGTAGAGGATGAAAGGCTTTCCGTTGAGGCGCCCGGATTGTATGTGGCGGTCGAAGGAGCGTCCAAGGTGTTTGTGACTGGCTCGGATGTAGGAACTCCAGTCTTCACCTCTGACTTTGTAGATGAGTCAAGAGTGGGAGCGCCTGAGACGGCCGATAAGGTGGTAACACCAGTAGGGTCCGACGTCTGAATGGACGAGGCGCCACGAGTGATAGCCTCATCGCCGGACCAAGACATGGATGATGGACCAGAGTTATTAATATTCGAGGACGCACGCGTCACAGTCTCATCAAACGACCGGGACTCCGTTGATGGCTTGGAGGTATCAATGTCCGAGGTAGTGGGGACCATAGTAGCCGCATCTTCGGTGCTCGAGAGGTGCATGGAAAGTGTTGATGGTTCATGAGAGGTCTCGGTGGTGTCTAGCAAATTGGATGTTGTTTCTACTACCAACTTGCTGGTGGTTGTAGGAAGAGGTGTATCACCCCCGTCTCCGAAGTCAAGCTTGACGGTGTCGATTGTATCCGGAGTGACCTGGTTGGACATGAAGATGGAGTCCAGATAGATAGCCGCCACCCCACCAATAGGACAGTTAATCGACACCGCAAAGGCACCCTCAGTATTAGGTACGTCGGTCTGTGCGAGAACAGTGTTCCACTCGATGGCCTGTCCCAAGCTGAGGATCGTCGAAGTAAAGAACTGGAGGCCACCGATGGAAGCGCTCAGAGTACAGACGTTGACGCCGCTGCTCGCAGTGACGACCGCGTAGAAGAAACGAACAGTGTACTTTTTCTTGGTGTCCAGGTCCAAGAGCTGCTGTGAGATACTGGCAACGTTTCCGATGCCTCGCTTGCGCTTGGATGGGTCATTTCGAGCTGACATCTCGACGCAGCCTTGCTCCTTGCTTCCGTCGCCGGTGTAGCCCTTGTTGGTGATGATTTGAGCTTGACCTTCGACGATGAATCCAGGGACTGGTACGTCGGGGTCTCTGGTAGCGAAGTTTCCATTACTCAGTACGTTCTTGACAGCCTGTGGCGCCTCTGTCTCCGTAGTAGATGGGGTCGCAGTGGTCGTGGTGAGGTTGGGATGAGGCTTGCATCGACTCGCTTGGACAACATTCCAGTTACCCAAGGCGGCGAAGGCCGCTAAAGCAATAACAGAACGCATAGTAAGAACTCGAAGTAGAAGGTGCCAAATGAGTGTGACAACACGGAAAGATGGGAAAGAAAGCAAAGATCGAATTTCTGGGAAGCGGTGTCCTGATGTTTATGAAGCTTGATGTTATCGTAGGTGGGACCCTTAGACTGAATCGGCCCTGACTAGTGAACGCCTCGTCTCTTTACGAGCTGAAAGCAATTACAGCCCTCACTAGCAAGAAACCAAAAGTGGTGGCTTAACTTCTACAACTGTTTACATAGCCAGGTACATGTTCACCATTCAATCGCCGTCTGGTATTACTTTCCCAAGTCTCGTCAGTCCATTTCCCTACCCCAAGTAAATCCCATCTCATAGTTGAACATCAGTTCACTCGACATTTGGGGAGGACCCTGTGCTCGATTGCGCTAGCTCCAGCGCGACACTAGCACTTGACCCCTGACTTTAACAACTTCAGAAGAGCCTGGAAGCCAATAGCGCATATAAGCGCCACAGACTATTGGATTTGCCCATGAGCTTGTAAATATTAAGCTCACGCTCCGTACTCGAGATTTCGCGATTAATAAACTCCTTTTTGCAAAGAGCGAATTTGTTCTAGTCAGATATGGTAGTAATTGAGAATTTTGAGTCTAGAGGCAGCAACAACCTTCTGCTGCCCAAATTGGTTGTGTTTCCACCTGCAAGTTTTAGTGGACGAAAAGCAGCAGGCTGTAAAACACTGCTGGACGGAATTGCACTAATTGTGTGGATTTAAACGGTACGAATTGACGACTGACCTTGAAAAAGCTCACGTAGATGAAGGAGTTTGCGTTTTTTACGATTTGCAATAAGCAGTGCTTGAGACTAATGACTGAAAATGGAAATTGACATTTTACAATTCAATACTGTTCGACGATACCGACAATATTATCGGTCAGGTAAGATTCGTTCCACCTTAAACCCAAATATCCATTAAATCGATCATGGGATTTAGGGTAGCTTCATCACACAAGAATATGACAGTTATTGTGGCACCCAAACATCACTGGTACAAACCCAATTAGGATCAAGATGTGTCTCAAGATCTCGTGAATTGGAATGCTTGTGCCGTGTTGACTCATTGTAATACCAACTCTCCCTTCATCATGGTAATGTATTTATTTCCCATCCCCATAAGAGCAATCCCACCTTAAAATTCCCGAATCCGTTCTCCAGCCCTCTTCTCCACCGACCTGACAATCATGAAACTCACAACTATCCTCGTCGCCTGTTTTGCGGGTCTAATATCCGCCCGCAGCTCCAAAATCCGACAACAATCCGCCTCATGCTACGATCGATTTGATGCGATAAAAGATGCGAAAGCTGCGGGATGTGCTAAGATCAGTACCTATCTTATTAGTGGCACATTTTGCAATCCATACGGTTGTGATTGCGAGTGGGGATGCATCGAGAGTGATGGGTATAATGACAAATGGATCCCATATAAGTGTCCTAATGGATTCGGAGTAAGTTACAAGCTGCACTTTTATCGTTGGAATCTTCTGACATGGTATTGATGCAGAGCGATGTGTGTTCTGATTAGTTATTGTATTCCGTGTATATGGATGTATGTCTTTCGTAAATAGCCTTGCAAAACAGCTTTCGCCTTGAGTAATCAATAACAATCTCCATTCTGCGATTCTCCCGTGCCTGGAATGTTTTGTAGAGAGGATGACAGATTCCCCGCATTCGATAAGAGAAGCCTTCCCCCTTCAAAAGCCCTGTTGTGAGATAGCCGTCTCATGGTAGCCTTCAGGGAATTTCAATGTCTCACAATGAGACAATTGCTTATAGGATTCTATGTAGCATTGATCTTCATGGGAAAGTTGCTTTGCTCTCATTTTTATAATGACTGCACTTGAAGAATGTCAAAAAACTGAAAATTTATTGTCTTGCACACTTTCTGCAAAATCTGGCTCTTCGAAAAACTCCAACGCAATTGGAAAAAATCATCGTGTCCATGGGTCGACCATTTCCCGAATAACCTTGAACGTGTTTTTCGTTCCCCATGGTAATTACCAAATACCTAAAACCTCTTCAGTTCACTGTGGGTATAGAGTTCTCCATTGCTGCAAAACGTTCTGAGATATTCAAGACTCTTTCTTGCTTGGCTGCTTGTCTCGCAGGGCTGAGAATATGCCTCAGGACCACATTACCCTAAACTATCAAGTTGGTTCTTGGCGACGACAGGGGCTTCATCAAGCCTATCCGCTTTGAGCAATCACCGACTTCCACTGCTACACAAAGGGACCCTGTCGTCTTCCAATCAAGCGCTGTGACGGATGATGTAACATGTGACGCCGAGCCCTCTAACGTCATTGTACCTTTTTGAGAGTAGACCATTACAGGGCTGAATTCTGGATGTTGGACGCAATAAAAAGGCTCGTTTGCTGCCCCGCATCACTGATGTTGCCTCCACATAACAGTCTACTATCCATTGATCGACGTAGATCAGATTATCCACAGAAAGATGCCTACCGCTACAGAGTTCTTTGGTACAGTTGCCCATAATCTCGGCCCTCTAACAACCACCTACACCGCTCCATCATCATGCGTAACCAGCATAAACGACGTTGATGTTGTGTTTGTCAACGCAACTTCACCTGCTACTGTCCTAGTTGATCTCAAATGCGAGATAGCTACGTATGGGGATTGCTTTCCCAGTGGCAAAGAGCGGGACTCCTCCGCTCTTCGAAGTACCCCGGTCCGTCGAACTCTGATGTATTTCTCTCCCGGTGTCGCTTGTCCCGCAGGCTGGAAGACTGTTGGAGTATTGGCACATACCGAGAGTGGAAAGTTCAGCGCATCGGGCGTGTTGGCAGAGGGGCCGCCGCTATCTGACCTTGAGCGTGCACGAAATGTTTGGCGTACCGACGCTTGGAAGAGCCTTTTGGACGAATCCGAGACTCTTGCATATTGTTGTCCCAAGTATGTCTACTCGAAGTTTTCTCACACGCTGTAAAGTAGCCGAACTAACAGAGACAGTGGGTATCAGGGTAACGTCATCGGAGGTTGTGTATCCACTCTCGGCCCTGTCACCTCTTACTCTTACTCCAGGCCCTGTGGTGTAGTCTATAACTTTACTGATTACTATACACTTGTCTCATCCGTCGACGGGCTATCCTACTCAAAGGGCGTCTTCTCACACATTGAACCCACTGGGGATGCACCAGGTGAAACCTTGACGTTGGATTTGGGGAAGTGGGTGGGAGCGACTTCAAATGATTTCAGTGACGTTGTGGTTGCTACTTATATGCCTGCCGTACCTTTGGTCCACAAGAAGTCGGACATGGACAAGAAGAATGGAGATAGCGAAAGCGAGGATGCATCTACCACTGGTGGAGGAACTGATGGGAGCGCTGCTTCTACTATCCCGAGCCGTGGTGTCATCAGTACATTTGGAATGACTCTGGGGGTCTTGGTTGGTATGGGCATGCTATGGTTTTGAGACATAATACCAAGTATATAACGTCCCTAGGATATCAGATTCAGATAAGCATTCGTTGGCCAAGTAGAATTGCAGGCAAAATGCAATATTAGAATTTGAGGATACAAAGATGCCATGGATCAATCCTCCAAATCACTGTCATCCTCAACGGGTACATCGATGCCAAGCTCCCTTAAATACTCTGCAATCTCTGGTTTCTCCTGCCCGCACTGCTCCAGAATGTCTTGATCCAGCGCACTTGCATCAGCCCCATGAGCCAACGGTATTTTGACGGACTCAACGCTCCCGTTAACGACAGCATTAGATAAAGGCGTATTACCCATTTCATCCTCGGCTAGTACATAACTACCAGCATCAACAAGAGCTTGCAGTGTCGAATTCTCCATCTCAATCTCTGCAGCTAAATGCAAGGCCGTACGGCCGTCGCTGTCCTGAGCTTCAAGGTCTTCTTCGCGCGCTACTAGTGCTTTATCAAGCATTTTTGGGGCTATTAGGTGCGCAGCAAGGTGTAGTGGACCATAACCCGTAGTGAAGCATTGCCGTCGCTCTTGATCCTCTTCGAGCTCTTCATAACTGGCTTGGCTCTCGTAAGGCCATGCTTCAGCTGCTTGGAGGTACGACTCGATTGACCCTCTTTGGGAAGAAAGGCGAATAGAGTCATCGACGAAGGTATCTGGGGTGGCTGTTGCCAGACTGGGGCTTAGCAGTCTGGCCGCGAACCACAGATATCTGTTCTTGTGAAGTCGATCTTTGAGCCAGGCAGATGATTTGCAAGCACCTGACGCGAAGACGTCAGACGATAGATATCTAGATAATTCAGGGAAAAGCTTGGACTTAATCAATGCTGTTAGACTTCCAATCCGCGCATTTGATTGGATAACAGAGTAGCTTTTGCCGAATCGGCACCGACCGGAGATAGTAGATAGTATCCGAACAGACGGGCTTAATAAGATCTATCGCCGAAAGTATTATAAGATATCCATTAACTAATAATCAATATAGGAAGTGGACTTTTCAGTCGATCAATGTTATTATATAAAGTCTACCAAAGTCTCTTGATGTGAAACCTGATCTTTAAAAACATCCCGCTTCATATACTACCATCTCAACCAACTTAAGCACAGCACCAAATTGAATTTTTTATACACCATGTCTACCGACGCTTCTGCCCATACTGCATACGGGCCCTCGGAAACTGCCCTTCTCCTTCTAGACTGGTACTCTCTCTTTGTCGAGAAACTCGCCGGCCCTGGAGCCCAACCTGCTCTCGAAACAGCCGTCCAGCTTCGGAAATGGGCCAAAACTCAAGGCATCACTGTAGTCCATTGCCTGATCGATGCCCATGGAGTGCTACCCCCAGCGGCCAAAGACGTAGCCCGTCTCCAGGGTGTTTTGGAAACGATGAAAACCATCGAGGAACCAGAGCCAGCTGAGTTGCGCGACGACTCAGAGCGTACTTTTTACAGACGCCCTGGACATATTTCTGCACTGAAAGCACCCGGACTTCTGGAGTATCTGAATGAGAAGGGGATCAAGTCGCTCGTTCTTACTGGCTTGAGTACTTCAGGTTGCGTATTGCGTACCGCTATCGCTGCAACGGATGCGGACTTTGCAATGACGACTATTACTGATGCCTGTGCGGATAAGGATGGGGAGCTTCATCATGTGATTTTGGATAAGATTATCCCAAACAGGGGGCATATCAAGAGCGCTGCTGAATTCCAGAAGGAATTTGAAGCGGCAGTTAAGGCTTAGGGGGAATTTAACATCAGATGATAAGGGACCTCAAGTGTGAACAGCAGACCTCTAACGCAGTAACTCCAACTGAATCAAAATGGCTTATTGATACTTGTCCACTTAACTAACATGGCGATTCGGCCATCGTGACCGTATATCTAAATCAATAAGCTAAAATCCGATATGCTGCAACCTCACCAGTTCTGAACTACAAACCTTATCGGCGGAGGTTAGCATCGTAGCGTTCATTTCGTTAACTAAGCGCAAACAAGGCAGAAAGTAAGGTGGATTTATCCTTTTGAACTACCTCTGTTAAGCAATTGCTCTTTTCCTTAAGAGACAGGTAAAGTCGCGTTGCTGTACAAACCAACGGTTGAGTACCTTCCAATCAACCTCCGGATCTGCCATCTCAACGTGGTATTTTCTTAACAACTGTGGTACTACCTTGTAAAGCTCCATAAGGCTGATGTGCTTTCCCACACAAGTACGTGATCCAGCCCCGAAGGTGAAGAAGCTAGTCTCCATCTTGGAGAGCAACTCGTAATCGGCAGTTAGCCAACGCTCAGGGATAAAAGACTCGGGATCCGTGTATACTTTGGGATCGTGTTGAAGAACCCAGGGGTTTATGCCGACAATCGTGCCACCGGGAATAAAACGCCCGCATATCTCGATCCCTTGAGGTGGAACGTGCCGCTCCATCATCAGACCAATTGAGGGATGGAGACGCATGGCCTCTTTAATCGCTGCTTTGGTATATATCAAGTGTGAAGTAGATTCTCTGTATGAGATAATATTACTGAGCTTTCCGTTCTTATCCGCGGTATCGATTTCCTCGATTACATTTACCATCTTGTCAGGGTTCTTAATAAGGAAGTAGAAGACTGCTCGTAAGGCGATGGCGGTAGTATCCGAGCCCGCAAACACATTGGCCGAAAGATGCACGATAGCATCTCGAGTACTCATCTTGAGTGGATCTTTATTCTTCACCGCAGCCCACCTTGACAAGAGGTCCTTTCCTCCTTCATCAGTGAGCTCCAGTTCGCCGTCTCGTTTCATAGGAGTACGTGAGTTGATGGCCTTCAAAGTGAAATTCAAGACTGCATTCCAGTTCTCCATAGAAGGTATCAAGTATGGAAAAATAGGGTTGCCCAACAAGAGCGGGTGCATTTCAGGGACTTGTCCACAGATGGCTGAGTACGCGATGATGCCCTCGATCGTTGCAATCATACCATCAACATCACTACCTGAGTCCAAGAACCCAAGCTTCATTGCAAAGTTGACCTCACCCACGACGTCGAACGCGTAGTATTGTAGCCACATGCCAAAGTCGATCGGTTTGCCACCCACAGCCCACTCGTCAAGGCGGGACATGAAAAGCGCAGTACAAGAGTCGATAGTAGCCTCTAATTCCAGAAGACTTGTCAAACTGAATACCCCTGCAACCTTTTTTTTCTGTTCACGGTGGTAAACGGGATCGCGTGTAGAGAAGAGATTCATCTGCGGTTTCTTTTGCCAAGAAATGCTCTGGATAGGGTAGAACGCTGACTAGGCGAACAAGTTAGTACGGTTCATGCAGCTACGGCATTGACAGCTCACTCACTTTTGGAAAAGCCCCAGTCAATCCATATATAATCTTGATAGCCTGTGGATCACCAACCGACACAACGTTAGGCGCTACACGGACGAGCGGGCCATGCTCTAGGTGCAGTCGAATGGCCGTATGATGAGATTGGCCTTTGTAAACGTCGTAAAGACGCCAGAGTTTCGTCCATTTTGCAAGGGGCGGCCCAGGAATGCGTGAGAGACCTGGGCGAAATCGACCATATATATAGCTTAGAAGGAGGAGCCCAAAGAGGAGAATGAAAAAGCAGTGCTTGGAGGACACAGTGGCCGTAAGGACGGCTGATAATTGCTGCTCGGTCATTGGGCGAGGAATTGATTTGGAAGCAGATACTTTACGTGGAAAAGGAATAAGTAGCAAAAGCGAAACGGATGGAAACGCTAGGATAAAAGGCCATTTAAATAGATGAACTCGTACCAGGGTTCAATCCGTTATACTTCGGCGCCTAAAGATAAACATCCTGGACAATTTCCAAAGAGGTACATATCAGCACATCCAGTACGTTTCCTCTACACTAAAGCATGTTATATCTCACAGGCAATATTGCTAAAAAAGGAATGTTCCGGCTTACCTACCTAAGAGAATGCATCTACTAACTTAAAGTGACTATGCTAGCATATCACCGATAAGGAAAAGAGAAGGATATTTGCTCAGATCATGGGAGTTAGCTGCGGGAAGGGCGGGGTATGTAGGATTGCACAAAGGCGCCAAGACTATAAAGCGGATGACTGCAGTGATGATCCTATACGTGTAGATTAGCACTTTATCCGTGCAGTTTACGTATAAGCTTTTTTCCGGTAGTAGATCTATACTATAATAGGAAATAACTTGTAGGATACACGACGACAATTCACTGGCCTCTATTGGAAAGATAATATCTGCTGGTAATACCAAGTGATAGCTCTAGTCTTGAACCCTTCATGGACACATCAGCAGCACACTCTATACTACAGTAATGAACACAGTTCTGAAAAAGAAAGGCTAAGACCTGGTATTTTATCACTAGCCAAGACCCCTCCGCTATGCGCCCAAGTCAAATGAATGTATCGGTGTCAGTTATTAGATTTCAATTGTAGGTTTGATTGCGATAATCCTGCACAATTTGCATTTTCGTAGGTATTTGACGCTCTACCCGGCTGGGTTTCCTCAGACGTACTGCGTACATGTCTAAGTTACGTTCCTGATCCCTTCTTCCTTTAAAGCCTCTTCCATTCCATCTATCGCCCTTTCCCGCTTGGGATTCCTCTCTGTTTAGGCTCAAGTTTAAGTCGGTAAGGCCACTGTTCGACAGCAGTATGTTTCTCTTTCGCTGCTACACCCATATACTCAGGAAGGTCAGAAAACCTAAATACCTTGGCAACTACTTCATCATTGTCATGAGTTCCAATCAAATGAGTCCATTATTTCGAAGGGTACGCACCTATCGAATATGGAGTAATAGGCGGTTACGGAATCACGGGCGAACGAGAACATGATTACACCCGGGTCATAGCGACTGGTTGGGCTGTGATCAGGGGACGTACACTGGGAGGAGTCGATTTTCCGGGCTTCCGATTTCCGCTTCAGCCATCCGATCTTGGCTAGTCAGACTTTCATCCACAACATTCCTGACAAGCGTAATAAGGGATGCGTGACTGTTGACAGAGAGCGACCGAAGCAGTGGTGACATGATCTCGACACTTTTGTGGATACAGAGATATCCCGCATCTGAGATGTTAGACACATGTTTTACGTTAGTATTAAAGGTTTCAATGACGGTACGTCCTCATGATTTCAAGAGATACAAACCTCTATACGATCGAAAGAGTTACTATTAAGATGACTAGACAGATCAGAGGCGTCGTCTTGAAGAAGTTCAATCGCCAAGTTTCTACTAGACATAATGCCCAAGGATGCCTCCAGCAGACCCCTCAGGTAATAGTACATCTTTCCATAGACGTATGACGTTGGCATTCCAGTAGAGTTGCTTCAATGTCTTTTACAGACCAGCCGTTAAGGGGATCGGCGTTATCATACATCGGCCATCTATCAGCAATCTGGAAGAATGCCCTTCCCTTTTAAGCTCTCTTTACCACGCTCGCCATTTGGAAACTTCCGGGTTTAGGTGTTGAAATCCACTGCGCGAAGCCCCAGATGGGAGCAGCAGGCCGTCTTGCTGAAATCGATATCTGGCGATATGATGGGAAGAGGGAAGGAAGGGAAACGATGGATCGCGATAATCAACTCTAGATTCTGCCAGTGGATTCGGACCGTTACCTCGCGATACAGAATTTGATACTCAGAGAAATTGTAAAATTGAGGAATGAGGATGCTCGAGGGTAAGTTACTAGATGGTTTATGTACGTGCTGGGTTTACCTTATGCGGCCGACCACAATCTACATGTGGTGGGCCTCCCTGTTGGGTTATCTATCAAATGACATATTGCATCTTTCGGCGCTGCCACTTCTCTCTTCACCTTTGAGACGGCCAATAATAGCTGCCATGCTGCCACGCCATTTGTCTGTTGGGCGCAAGACTGCATGAGAAAGAACTAGCTGACACGTGATAATGAAAAACCAGCCAACCTCCATTCGTGGAATTTAAATAATACTATCACATTTCTATGACCACAAGCAGCTGCCTGTAGTTCTACCTGTCAAAAAATCTTAAAAATTACTATATCAGTATGCAGCCTCTTAATCACAGCCCTTTCTCTTTAATCGATATATTTAAATCGTCTCCAACCAGATTACATATTGGTAAAGTCAGGAAAGATAGTGATACCTCTCGGTAGGTCGAAGTTCGTTGTACTAGTACTATTATGCTCATCTGATCTGACCCCTGCGATCAACACCGTACAAGAGTGGACTGGGTCCACCTTCGTACTTTATTCGGTCATGTTGTTATATCGCTTAACAACCCTCGAGAACCCTGTCCGCATCCACGTTCTTTTTTGACCTACGTGCGACTTTAGATGATTCGTTCTGAACCCGCTGATGTTGGTTAGCCAGTCGACCAAGGCGGATCGATCCCCCAATAGATGAGGATGCCGCTCCAACACTTGTGATTGGGACCATCTCTTGCTGGGTGCTTCCGACAATGAATGGCAATGCATAGCTTAGCGGGTCCGGCGTTTCTAGTTCTCGTTGGGTCTTTACCTGACCTGAACTCATAGCATCGGGTAACTTGGGTCTTCTAGGGCGCGAACCCTGGAGGTCAACATGATCGGACCTTCCGGCACTGGGCAGTACGCTTTGGTTGACGCCATTGTTGCAAATATACACCCTCTGACAGGGGGACTTAGGGCTTGAGCTGTTGTTGCAAAGTAATTCCGGCGACTGAACCTTGTCCTCAATAACCCTGTCAACATCTCGGATGAACGAATCACATAAGTTTATCAGATTCTTTTTGATAACTTCATGTGAACTTTCACAGCCTTCTCGATGTGACTGAGAGCTCAACACGCGGTTTACCAGTTGCAGGACGCCTCTCGAGAGTTCCATTCTCTCTTGCTGATGTATCATCGCTGTTTTTGCACAGGCTCGGTTGTACATGATCTGCCACTGGTTGATGAATTTGGCCATCAAGGGTCTGAAAATTCGTGTTCCCCAAGTCGACGTGTTTTCAAGAATGGCTCGGAACTTCAAAATGTCATCTTTCTTGGTTATGTCACCCGTCCAGATACACTGCATCATCTAGCAAGATTATCAACATCCATCAATTCACGTTCCATAAACTTCCACTCACATGGCCTGTCTCAACTCTTTCATAACGTTGTATCCTTTTAGTGATGGAACGGTATGCCATGAAGTCCCTGGCAAGATAGGTTATCCAAACCTTCACTTCCGCCCCGACAGTGGTGATAGCTGGCACCGGAAGGATTTGCGTATCTTCAGCTTCCTGGGGGGCAAACTTGGCAGCGTTCTGGTTCAGTCTCACCGCACACCCGCTTGCGTTAGCAGCTTGACAGTAGACGACCTCCTTTAAACGGTCAAATCCAGCAGACTCGGATTCGTTTGTTTTCTTGTACTCCACAACCAGCCATGGAAAGCATCTCAGATGTCTCCCCTTTGGTTCTTTGATCTTGAAGTCATCAAATGGTGTAGCGCGCAAGCCGTTCTCATGAAGTTTCTTCAAGGTAGACCATGAGAATGTCTCCACAAGCGACGCAGTTGAGCCGTTGTAACACTCCTCATCTGCACCGCCAGTGCCTGTGGGTATAATGGTGCTAGTGTTGGGATGAGACATGGGAATAAAGAAGGCGAGGTCCGGCTTGGGTGCTCTGAAAAGTCGATCTTTCCCTTTGCGAAATGCTCCCCACTGAATATCGAAATCGCTATTTCTGTCAGTCCTGAGTTTTTGCCTCGCTGTCTCCCAGAAGCACTTACACAAAAATAGCATCATAGTCCGGGGTGCACCGGCGATCTCTGGAGATATGTTGGTCAGTAGGTTGCAGTCGGCTGGCACTCTTTACTGACTTGGAAAGGTCTTTAACTGAGTCCTTGCCATGTCGCCGAAGTGGATCGAAGAAGCACCTCTGGAAAAAATATTCAAAGTGGACTTCATTCTTTTCGTCATTTACAAGTTGTAAAGCTTCTTGCTGGATTTGAAGGACTTCTTCAGGGACCGGATCAAACTCGTGGCACTTGAAGTTGAGCATTGACTGTCGAAGGGACTCGACATGGCATGGCAAACCGTCCCGATTTTGGCTGTTCTCATCATAAAAGAATCCTGTCGAAGCTAACGTAGAGCGTTTCCAAGACATTATATCGGTTCAAGCTACTTCGAAAAAGATGGGAAGAAGTTCATAGGAAGATTTCAGATGAGGGTGTCAGACGGCGGCCTCTTTGTTTTTTAAATAGACGCGGCGCAGCCATATCTGTTGGTTGTGATGTTTCTATCCCCTGCCTGCAGGCACGCTATCTAAAGATAGCATATCAGGTTCGCTTGCGTTATTACGCTGCAGTCCGTTCCAACTGTCCCAGTAACTTCAAAAGTAGAGTTTACCACTTACCCAAACACTTGTTTTTAGAATCGTTTTATGTAAAGCAGAGGGATACAATGTTACACAGGTATCGTGAGATGAGCCACTCTGGAATTATCTAAATCATCCACCAGGCTGACAGGGGCTGGCAAGCGAAAACAGCCAAGATAGGGGAAATTAGCTGAAACAAGGGTTAATTACTCAGCGAATCGTACCATGCTTCTTGCTTCGCACTAAACTACAACAGTAGCACCAAGCCCCACTTAGAAACCATATTGACACATTGCGTGTCTTCCTCTCGATTTATCAACTCGCGCGAGACTGCAGCTGGTTTGTAGACTGCCTACCGGGTAGCTTCCCTGTTTCTGATTCACATACCATGCGCGAGAGCTCAATTATAGCATGGGTGTAGCCTCTGAAATTTAAATGGAAATGTAAAACTCTACAAGTTGAAGGGTGTTAATTTCTAAAACATACGGTTAGTTCGTGGTTTGTTCACAACTTGATTGATAAGCTGTAACCAGTATGATTCGGTAGCTATACGAAACTTTCCCACCGAAATTGTATTAAATCTGCAAGAGGGATATTTTTGCGCGCCTGTCTATCAGAATTTTACGTAAGACATTAAAGACAGGATACAAGAGCTCAATTAATTGCTTACTAGCCGATTGTCACAAAATTGCGCAACAACAGAACTGGACTTTATGCACTGAATCCTGCATCGATCGTTCTCAGATATCATGTCAAAACAGACGCGACTTTGCTTCTTACCTTCGGGAGAGCTTACCTACAGCTCAAAAGATCCATTGCCAGACTATCCTCTTCTGAATCACGCGCCATTCTGGCCAAAACTTTGTCATAATGATAACTCAATCCTCAATACTCCCAAGCTAAACTCAAAGTCACATCTGCTACGTCTCCCAGACGAGGTCTTACAGCAGATCCTACAGGATGCTGTCAGAGAGTCCATAGAGTTCTCGCTTGAACAGAAAGCATATTGGAGTTTTTACTTTGACAAAATTGACTATGACGACGATGACGATCTGGTCATGTCTGGGCCAGCGAGGGGCTGGGTTCGGTATGCAGCTATTTACAGGCTCATCTGGGTCTGTAAACGATTTCATACCCTGTTACTGCCTTTGATGTATGAAAGTGTGTCACTGGATGTTACGACCCATTACTTCCATTGTCCACCCCAGGAAAAGCTCTTTCGCGATGAGATCTTGCGACGTCCCCTCCTGCAAAGCTATATCAAGCACCTAGCAGTATGTAACCAGTCACTGCAAAGCCCAATCGTCCAGTTGGCCTGTGCATTTCCGAACATCAACAAACTATCTTTGAAGCGCGTACGGAATGAGAGCGAGATTGACTTATCCTCAATAGGACTAGCCGACATAAGTGCTACATGCTCACCAAGATATAGGCAGATGACAGACGATCGACAGGATCAATTAGGAACAGCGAGCTTTATCAGTATTCAATTTTATGACTTGCATATGCGACCAGAAGCCGTAAAAAGATTTCTCCAATGGCCCAAGGTACTTCACGAATTTGTCGTTAATGACATGACCTACGACGGATACAGCTGGGCTGCAACTGAACCTGATCCTGCTTATCGCTGGAACCACGCGCTCTTAGTTGATGTTTTATCCCCACAGAAAGATCATCTCAGGTCCCTCGACCTTGAGTGGCTGGGGTATGACCGCGACCAAAACACCTTTCAAGTCTCTGCGTTTCCTAATCTACGAAGTATGGCCTTGACCGTGGCCTACGAGCGTCCCAACAAGGAAGCTTGCCGTAACTGGCTGACACCCTCCTTGAACACTCTGATCCTCGATTTACACAGGAATGATTCTCAGTGCGGCCCTTCAAGCCACAATTGCATGCGTAAGCGTAACGCCGAGTCCATCGTTTCATTTGTGAGGATGGCACGAGAATGGTTAGAAAAGGATGGCAGTGTAGTAGGGCTGAGAAGAATCGGTATACACGCATACAGCAGAGGAGATGATGCGTGGCGGGGTGAAGAAGAAGGGTACTGTAAGCCCGGTGAATATGACCTGGAAATGTGGACGAACCTTATTCAATGTCTTAAGGACATTGAAACACA
The DNA here is from genome assembly GCA_013618405.1 of Fusarium hainanense. Lineage (NCBI taxonomy): Eukaryota > Fungi > Ascomycota > Sordariomycetes > Hypocreales > Nectriaceae > Fusarium > Fusarium hainanense. The sequence goes on from JABFEW010000139.1 coordinate 48,628, forward strand.
AGGCTTTGAAGCATTATGGGTAGGCTATAGTGGGCAACAACGTACTGTTGAGATGATGGAAGCTATGTGCAGATGTCAAAAGAAGCGTAAAAGGAGGTGAAAATCAAGCTGATTGAGAAAGAAACCGACTAAACTTTGTAAGTCTTTTCAAGTAGTGTAAAATGGTCCATTACATGTAAATTGAATAAACAAGTTACCTGATAAACCTCTCTGGGCAGTTTGAAACCACAACGTTTTGGCTTTTACTCCTTTAAGGAACGGTGTTTCTCCAAAGCTCGTGACCAAGCGTCTCGAAGATTGGGCTGGACTAAACTCCCCGCAAAAGCCAATCAAGCAACACCTACATCTAGTAGTTTAGGATTATATCGGAAGTCCGGAGTATCGCTGACTTTGTTAAAAATCAGCCTCATAGCTGCCGTCTGGGCAGCTGAGCGAGGGGAACCGATGATCATCGCCGTCACGCTATGATGGGTGTACATCCCCTCGTGTTGCAGCCTACAGCTGGAAGTGCCACTAGCTCAGCTGTGGCCAATCAGCCTTTCGCTAGTGGCCTATCATCTCTCATCTTCATTCCTTTCCGGCCTCATAAACAAGCCACGTCTGGTAATCTCTAGTCTACGAATTGACTTTGATTGATACAATTATTTGACGTCAGAGCCGCGTCCGCGACATTGCGTGAGATTTGAAACACAAGACGGGCTTCCCAATGGACTAGTAGTCCGCTGACGGGCTCGCATACCGTACACGTAGCAGATTTCAAACGATATGAGCTGAGATGCTGGAATACCGTACGTGCAAGTCATCGCGACGATGCCAATCTAGTTACGACTACCAAGTATTGGCTCCTGACGATAATATATAAGTACAAAGAGGCTACGAGGACTCGTTTAAATAACACATCGTAAATCTCACGTAAAATACGCAAACTTGAGACATGATTACCTAGTCTGAGTAAGGGGTTTCTCGTCCTGGCAATGTCACCAATAGTAACCGCCCGAATTCTGAGGTGGCAAGTGGTTGCCCTGCACGTTGTCATTCCATCATCAGATTCGGAAGCGCTTTGACCCTATGCTGAGACACTTTATACTGGATTACGCTGTGCGCAGTCTGATCGCTCCTATCCGCAGAATTGAATCATCTTTGTAATACAACGTGGCGTAAATTATAAATCTGGGACCATTGCATATACCAGTCGTTTCTTTACAAATCCTGTTTTCCTATCATCTGAGTCTTCAATCAAGGTATAGCATTACTATATACGCCGGAATTAAGCATTCACAGCTAGCCACAATTGACGTAAGACTGCATAAAGTCAAAACCTTAGCATATGAAGACCTGCGGGTAGGTTGCTCGCTCAGTGTCAGTAGAAATAGCGGTCAAGATCATGCCGTTAACAATCTGGCCACGGCTTTAGTTGAATAAATAATAGCTTACGCTCCCCATATCAATAACGTTCCGCCTTGAACACAGACTATGCAGTCCTGCCACTACCTTACAACGCCATGCAACTCAAAGTGCCTCTTGCTCTTGTGTCTGCAGTTGCAGCTGCAACTTTGTGTAAGTCACGTTTACCTCGGTGCGAGAGTTGAATGTTTGGCTGATGAAATTAAGCTGAACGCAACGGACATGCTCGAGTTGATTGCTATTGGGATGGCACGGCTCCTTACTGCGATGGAGAATGCGGAAATGGATACGAGGAAATGGGTCATAGTCAATGTGGGGATGGAGCCTGCTGTTGGACTGGGTCTAAGGCTTATTGCTGTCCGAGCTCAGAGGACGCTTATCTACGATCTCAATTATGATGTCATATATACTTCGTCTTCTGCCCAATACAATACTTATCTATAAGTTCCGGCAGCACAACGTTGCTGTAAAATTAAAAGAACACACACTTTAATTATTATTACCTGCCGGAGGTTCGAGCTCTCCCCTGTCGGATTTCTTTATAGCGATGTTTAAGAAGAGATTATTACACGACAAAAAGTCAATTTAAAGTGGAGTTGCAACAGGACATCAAGATGTAACGTCAGATTCTAAGATCAATGCTGGAACAGCTTGAAGTTAGTGCTGTGTTAAAGTGCTAAGGTCGGCACCTACCAACGTTCAGCGTTATCACTTCTGTCCAAGCGAAAACTAACAGCATTGGTGGGTTAGATATTCAGGCGCCACGAAAAACGTTGAATTGACTGCGCTGTGCCACACTTTTTCCCGAAATGGTGGAACCCCCATAGAATGCCAAGACTAAGTAGTCAGGTGAGCCCGTTGACCGCTTGCTAACAAGTGACAAGCGCACTCACCCTGCAGTAAATATTCAAGGAAATAAATGTCCTTCTAGGAT
>JABFEW010000140.1:0-34040 GCA_013618405.1 Fusarium hainanense
TTTTTCTTTTTTTCTTTTTTTCGTTTTTTTTTTTAAAAAAAAAAAAAAAGAAAAAAGTTAACGGGGCAACATGCTCGTCTATTCTAGGGGCCTTTTCAAGAACCAGTTAACCTCCAAGCAGGGAGTCACTTTGCCGATCTGGGACGGGAGATGACGATCTGGATGTGAATGATGACGGGATTTTAGGACAAAGTTACAATACAGCACTTTGTAGTGACCTCTTTTCTTCTTTTCCTTTTTCTTCATTTGTCTTACATGCTCGGGGATCTATGTAGTAACTTTGAGTGGCCACTCCTGTTCCTGACTTCTCAATGCTACAGTACAATATGTACAGTAGGAGTCACTCTGAATGTCATTGTCAGTATCAGGAAACATCGTGTTTACGACCAACCAATTGGTCTTGAACAAGCACTGTACAGCAATGTCACCCATGCCCACCCCTTTCTTTTCCTCGCCAGTTTAAAAAGTCGGGGAAAGGGCCCTTGCTTGGCTGTCTAGTTTCCTAAAGGGGGAATAGAAACTTGCAGGGTACCTTTTTATGCACAGACGGTCCAGTCATGATACTATGGTAACTGAAGGCTTGCTCTGGCTTGCTTGACCGGGCGAGATTGTCTGTCTGCCTGGATGTACTCTATCCAAGTCCTATATGAACTGCGATGGAACGGTGGTAGAAATACGCCTCCCGAATTGGGAGCGAGCGAATGAGTGAGCGTTTGCTGACGCCATGCAGGTTGCGTACAGTATCCATGTAATGAGGTAAGTACTCGGTGATGGTTTTACAATATCAACAAGATATACAGATTATTTCGCCATCTGAACTAAGTTACTGTTACCGTGTATTTCATTATTGTGTGCGCACCAGAGGTTATGACGGAACTTATCCTATCATTGCTTCCTGGACTATCAGCGACGATGGTTGAATGTTTCTGCTTCCCTGCCCAGCCCAGACTCTGTTTCTCTGGGGCTGTCTGTGTCCGTGTTTCTGTCTCTGTTGCATGTTGCACCTCGTGGCAGGGGGACGCTACAGCAGGCTATGGCGTAGGAGGAGAAACATGACCATTCGGGGGTGTGGAGGACTTTTATCTCCAACATTTTTATACTGTACAAACCTACGGATACTAAACCTGGCATAAACAAGATCATGGATCTCTCGGTTTATAACTTGGATGTTTCGTATCCATCAAGCTCAAAGTCCTCTAGTCCCTGTACCTTGCCTAAACTCCCTGTATGCCCCGGAGAAAGTGGGCGGCGTGCGCAAGATGTGGGGCCGGGCGACCTCGGCAAGCAAACCAATGCATGAAGTACCGTATCTCTCTGTACGTACCTTATGTATCGACTCGAGTCAACAAACAAGGCTATACAATAACAATGACGGCCTGGGACAAAGTGCCTGGGCTAAATTGAGTTTAAACAAAGAGGCTCTTCCTAAACTTGATCACAACTCACCGTACTGTACCTCTGTAGTCTGTAGGTAGTCAGATCCCATCCATCACATCACTGGAGTCAGGCAACGACACCTCCTCACGAGGCATACCTACGAGACATCCATCAACCAATCCATCTTTTGAGTTAGGCAGCTGGAACTTGTCCAAAGGCAGCTTAGCTCGATAAGTATCGGGATTGGAATTCTGGTTATCGCTAACTTATCATACACGAGTTCGTTGTGTTTTTGCACGTATCAAGGCTGGATATCACTGTAACTTATACTCTATGTATGGACATTACTGAATAAGACTAAGGGTGAGAGGCAGGTTGTGGCGGTTGTCGGCTCTTCTGTCCCAACTAAGGAATAAGTGACTGACTGACTCACCCGATCATTGCTTGGCTCTTCCAGGTTCCAATCTTCTCTCTCTTTCCTCCCTCCTCCCTTAACTCCCCGGCTTGGTCTTGGGTGTATCACGGGGTCGACCAAGAGGGATCAATTAGCCAGTAGGTCATTCCCCGCAAAAATGTCCCTTTTTTGATCATTTCATTGTCTTTGTTCTGGGAGGGCTTTACCTAGGTATCCAGAGTCAGATTTAGAGTCAGAGTCACAGTTGGGGACGACAGTCAGAGTCACCCAATTCACCATCCCCTGCGTATGTCTCAGTCCTTCACACCCATATCCGAGGCTGTCATTCAAGAAAATACTTGTATCTTGAGGCTGACTCTCGCACAGATTCCATGTACACTACAGTACCCCCCAGCATCCCCAATCACAAAGATCCCGGTCCTTCTGCCTTCTGACGCCTGCGGCAGTTCACACGCTAAAGAGGGTACTTGGGGGCTACTTCGTAGGCACCCTTCCACTGTACGCAGCCACCTAGCCATCCATGATTCCCCCATTTTCTCCTTCTAGAAATCAGACCTTACCGTTTTTGGCATGGTTCAGTCCAGTCATTCGTCTTTTCACAGCCTCTTCTTCCACTTTATCATTCAGACTTTACCTACTACTGTACTCTACACTCTTCTGCCCTACGCTTACTTATCTCGATCATTCCATTTATTCTTAATCATTGTTCATCATCAGCAGGTCCTGTACCGTACTGCACACATCTGACTGCTCTTCTTTTGCTCGCGCGTCCTCTGGTTGACAAATCAATCGACCACTCCGTTATCGCTCCTGAAGGTGTTTGTTTAAGTTGTGTGACGCAACCTTCTACTACGTTAGCTTTCTGTCTGTCTGCGACCTGAGTCGAGTCTGTCTCTGCAAGCTTTCTATTCCCGTTTGTACTGTTGTACTGTGCCTACGCTACGCCCTTTTCAGCAACACGTACGAATAATCGACCTGCATAATCCCAGACTCTAGACTGCTGGACGATAACATCAACCCATCTATCTACCTACCTAGTCACCGCTATCGTCCTCCTAACCGCCCTTTCCGCATCTTTAGTCCTGGGAGTAAAGGCTCCGATCACGCTCTGCGGTATCTACCTACCCAACGACGACTCAGGTTGACGGTTGCTGCTCGTGTAACGCCTCAGATTGGATCTAAAGGGTCTTTCACTCTGGTGAGTTCCTAGTCTGCTCGGTACCGTGTTAGTCACCTGCCCTTGTCCTGCCGCCCCCCCAGCATGCAGCATGTCCCTGGGTAGCAGTACGTACTGTATCTAGCTACCTATGCCTATCCCGTCCTATCCTTATCCTGTCCTGTCCTGTTGCACCAGCACATACAGCACCCCTGCCCGGCTGTCTCTGGCGCTGTGTCTTTGCCTGCAGCGCTCGCTACGGACAAGGTACAGTACAGTCGGACCCAGTAGAATTATCCCGGTCCATTTAGATCATACCGGCCTCCAGCTACCAATCCAATCCCATCCTACATACGACCTAGGCCAGTCCGATCGCCATTGCTCGTGCCGTCACCATCGTTGTCACACGCATCCCCCCCGTATTGCACTACACTACCTACACTACACGACACTGTATTGTACCTAGGTGGTTAGCTTCTTGTTCATCCTCTTTCATTTTCTTTTCTGTTTTCACTTGTCAAGCTTGTCCTCCTCTCTTTTTTTCACTTCGTTTGATACGAGCCCTCGACCTCGAATCCTGGCGTTTGTTCTACCCAAACCCGATCACTGCTAACTTGTGTTTGTCTCGATACTGCAGTGCAGGCGCGCACCGAGTCAAACCCCGACTATACGCACCCTTTCGGATACCTACTACTACTCCTACCTTACCACTACCTTCGCCTCTGAGCTAAGGAAGCCTTTTTGTCTCGTCTCGTCTCGTCTCATCCGTCTTCGGCTGTCCGCCGTCCATAGGGGTCCTTCACTCTTCGCCAACCGTTTGCTGGTTCGTCAACCTGCCAGTGCAGATCCTCGCCTCTGGTCCGGGCTTTATCGCCTTCCACCTGGTTGATAAGCATCACCTCGGCCTCTCGAACTTGTTTCGTCCTTTCTATCTCGCCTTTTGGCATTTGCGACAGCTTTCCGTACATCATTTACATGACGATTTTCTTTGCGATCGCCCTCCGAACTTCATAAGCCCCAGGGCTTCAAGACATCCGACTCTCTTCCTGCCATCGACAACAACAGACGGGAAGCTATGGCGGGCCCACAGGAGTCCTCGGCCTCCTCAGGGTCCAGGAAGTCGAGCAGTCGGGCTGTAGGACAGTTCAACATCGGTTCCGAGATTGGTAAGGGCAGTTTTGCCCAAGTGTATCTGGGTTGGCATAAGGTACGACAGAGCTCTTGTCCTGACTTTGCGTTGCTTCCCCATCATCGCACGCACTCGTGCTGTCAGTTTGTTGCCTCTGCATCACCTAGGCAGCGTACCAAACTCTTCCTTGAGTACCACAGATTGCATACGAAGTCCTGTATAGATCGATCGCTAACAAGTATGATGACAGGAAACTAAGGCTGCTGTCGCGATCAAGTCTGTCGAGCTTGAGCGCTTGAACAAAAAGCTCAGGGAGAATCTCTACAGCGAAATTCAAATACTCAAGACGTTACGCCACCCGCATATCGTTGCCCTCCATGACTGCCTCGAATCGACCAGTCATATCAACTTGATCATGGAATATTGCGAACTTGGTGATCTGTCTCTGTTCATTAAGAAGCGAGAGAAGCTCGCCACACATCCTGCCACGCATGATATGGCACGCAAGTATCCCAGCGCGCCGAACTCCGGTTTGCACGAGGTAGTCATCCGACATTTCTTAAAGCAACTGACTAGTGCCCTCGAGTTTCTGCGTAGCAAGAACTATGTACATCGAGATGTCAAGCCCCAAAACCTATTGCTGCTGCCATCACGACCCTTCAGAGATCAAAGGAGTCGCCCGGTTATGCAAGCCAGTCAAGATTCACTAATCCCGATTGCTGGTTTGACATCTTTACCTATGCTCAAACTTGCCGATTTCGGCTTCGCCCGAGTGCTTCCCTCCACCTCCCTGGCTGACACCCTCTGTGGGTCACCCCTGTATATGGCCCCAGAAATTCTCCGATACGAACGATATGACGCGAAAGCCGATCTCTGGTCAGTGGGAACTGTGCTCTATGAGATGAGCACAGGTCGCCCTCCGTTCCGGGCTAGAAACCATGTCGAGTTATTAAGAAAGATTGAAGCGGCTGAGGATGTAATCAAGTTTCCAAGAGAGGTGAATATCACACCTGACTTGAAGGCTCTTATCCGAAGTCTGCTTAAGAGGAGTCCTGTCGAACGGCTCAGCTTTGAGAACTTCTTCACACACCAGGTGGTCACCAGCGAAATACCTGGTTTAGTAGAGGACGACCTTCCTAAGCCTGTCAGGCAAGAGGCTCGGGAGCCAAGGTCAGCTTTCCAGGCGGGTTCGCCGTCCTTATCGTCTCGTAGCCCACGCCAGACCGGTCACGAGTCTCCGACAGACACTCTTGCCTCAAGATCTCCTAGAGAGAAGCATCCCAAATCACCACAGGTGGGAAGTCCTGGCGATGGTCGATATGCTCGGCGGTCCAATGAAAGTCAGCGTGCTACTGGCAACTCACCCCGTGATGGCGGAGAGGGCTTAGGCATCCGCCGACCTATAGCTCATCACGCGATGACTGCCCCTGTCGAACAAATTATTCACGATAGAGGAGCTGGCCGCGATAAGGTCTCGCCTCCCACTTCTCTGTTGAATCAGGCATATAGAAACAGAACGTCGAGCAATCCGCCCATAACAGAAGAGGAGAGGGCAGCTCAGGATGTGGCACTTGAACGAGAATATGTGGTTGTTGAGAGACGGCATGTCGAGGTAAATGCTCTTGCCGATGAGCTTGCAGCGAACGAGAAACTTGGCGATGCCTCACAACGATCAGGACCTATGACTCGACGATACACCCAACAAGGAGCACCTACATCCACGACAGGTGCCATCTCCACCCCATCTGCACGCAACGCATTGGTGACCCAAGGACGTCATGACCGTAAATCTTCCTACGAGAAGGCTCTTTCTGCGAGCCCCGGGTCAGCGTCAAGTGCGATCTCTAAAGCTATCCAGGACGCCAGTCTAAGACTCTTCGGATTCAAAGTCCCTCCTCTGCGAGCTTCACCGAAAGGCCCTTCTCCGCCGCTTTATCAAGCCTTTCCAACATATCCAACACCACAGGCACCTGCTGGACTATTGGGGGATGGTCGAAACACACAGGGCACTGACGAGGATGGCAAAGCTGCGCAAGCTATAGAGGAGTTTGCAACTCGAAGTGACTGTGTCTATGGATTCGCCGAAGTCAAGTATAAGCAGCTAGTCCCACTGGCACCATCAGCGGATCATATTTTGGGCGGTCTTGAGCCTGAACAGCTGGCTAGTGAAGAAGACGGGTTAACAGTAGAAGCAATTGTGGCTTTGTCGGAAGAAGCCCTAGTTCTATACGTCAAGTCGCTCACTCTCCTCGCCCGAGCTATGGACATAGCTAGTCTCTGGTGGTCTAAGAAGAGCCGAGGAGAAACAGGCACCGGCTTGTCAGCAGCAGCAGCCCAGACAGTTGTTCAACGCATCAACGCCGTGGTGCAGTGGGTTCGACAACGCTTCAACGAGGTATTGGAGAAGTCGGAAGTCGTCCGTCTAAAACTTACAGACGCACAAAAGCAACTACCTGAAGACCACCCCGGTCATCCGGCTAATCACGGCACCGAGTCGATTGCTTCCTCCGCCGGAAGTGCAACAAAACAAGTTTACCTTACTCCAGGTATCAGTGCCGAAAAGCTTATGTACGATCGCGCTCTAGAGATGAGTCGCGCTGCAGCAATCGATGAAGTGACGAATGAGAATCTTTCAGGGTGTGAGATATCGTACATTACGGCTATTCGAATGCTCGAGGCCGTATTGGACAATGACGAGGAATCCGGCTCCGAAACAAGAAGATTGTCCACGGGTAAAGAAGCTGAGCGAGAGATCATCAAGGAAGTAAGCGGCGGTGAACTTGACAGTGACGAGGAGGCCCACGTCCGAAAGAGTAAGCTATACGAGAAGATGATGATTTGAGATAAGCACTAACAAGTACATAGTGATTAAAATGATCACAGGACGACTTGCTGCTGTGCGCAAGAAGCAACAAATGATTGCTGAGGCCAACAGCAAGAAGCAACTTGCTTTCCAGCATGCAGTGCGTCGTCGCAGCGGCGATATGACACCACGAAGTGTTCCCTCGCATGCATCTTCCTGAGTCGAAGATGAATTTCATAAGCATCGCGACTGATATAACAATACCTACCATGCAACTTTGAGATCTTGGTGGATTCCATGTCTTCTTCTCTGCCTTATTTGGATTTAGGGCGCTACTGAGCTTGACTTGCGACTCACAGGAGCACGTCAACAGACAGTCAATGATAATAGGATCTATGTGGAGCGGGCGTTAAGATTTATGTATTTGCGTATTGGCGAAAGAGCATCTCATCCGGCGTTTTTGGCTGTTGTTTTCTTTTTCTTTTTCTTGCTTCGATGTTATTATTTGCTGGTCGCTTCGGGGGATCACTCGTGCACTCTTGGAAAGGGTCCTGACTCTGTCCATACCTCGGATATGACATACTAGGGTTTCACTTGAACAGGAGACGACGGTAGGCTTGTGTATATTGATTGTGGCTTACGAGAGTTGTGACGGTTTGGAACAAAGTCTCAGCTCTTCTACTACCGTATATATCGGAAACCAAAGAAAAGAACAAAAATGAGAAATAATCACAATATCCATACTTGCCATATGGCATTCTGGTTTGGCAACCCTTGACACTACTTATACGAGACAATGTAGCCTCAATGTGTTAAGTGATCTGAGTTCTTGGTGAATAAGGCCAGTCAAAGTTACATGTTCAATCATCCATTGTCAAACCTACACAAGTTTGTTTTTGTTTTGGTCGGACAATGATGCTTTGTTCAGGTCATGGGGTCTGAGCACGATGTCTATTTTCAGTGTTCTTTGTGCGGATTTATACGTCTCGACTTTGAGTTATAACCCACCGCGGCGCACTTTTGGTCAAGTCTTGTTGACCAAGAAATCACACACTACTTCATAACAGCCATGACCGCCGACCATTCTCTCGACTCTCTTTTGGCTGACATTGTCCAAGAGCTCGATCCCAACGCACCGCCTGCTGCTCCCCGCGATTTGATATCAACTGTCTCGTCACTTTTTGTCCAACGTCGGGAAAAGCTTCGCAAGGAGCGACGTGCACGTAAAGATGCTGCGATAGATGCTGCATATGCTACTGCTCGAGCGGTAACGCGTAAGAAAGAAGAGGCAACACAAGAGGCACTGGCAGAAAAGAAGTATAGACATGACAGAGCCCTCAGCCGCCCCCGCCCTCGAGTCAAAGATATCAACCCTTCCAAAAAGGAGATCGATGATCTCATTGAAAAAGAAGTTGCCAGAGAAGCGAAAGGCCGTGGCTTACAGCCCGCCAAGGGCGAAACGGAGAAAAGGTACGAAGAGCGAATGAGGGCCCTTGAGGATCGTGTTGATGACCTCGACTTCATTGAGCAAGAGCGCACGAAACATGATCCTACTCGCTACATAGAAGGTTTCCCAGTCAATCTCGTCCTTGTGCATCGCCACTTTCGTCTTTCTCCCCGGATTCCATTCGCTGATTTTGCTTGCCTTCAGTGCAAGGCTCTGGGAAGACGATGCGGACGCAGGAGTGACGATACATATTTCTGCGAGCGTTGTTATAGGAACAACAGAAGGTGCCTAGTCAAGCATCACACAGAGTGTGAAGAGGATCATGCGGCGACTTGGAAGTTTGCTCCACTTCAGAGGTGCCGACATGATCGTCTGAGGGATGAGATTTGGAAATGGATGGGAAAGCTACAGCAGCGAAAGAACGGGTGCGATGGTATCAGACCTTGGCCAGTATGGCATACAAAAAGCTCAGACGGCGAGTTGGATACGCAGAACATACCTAAAAGGTGGCAGGATTATTTCGAGTCAGCTTTAAAGGGGAAGGATAAGTAGAAGTTACGTGACGTGGTCGAAGAAGACATTAGGAGAAAGAATTGATTTGCCTCTGTTTAAATATCACCATGCAGTCCCATCCTCTAAATTCACTATTGCCCATCGATCTGAAAATTCCCACTGAGTTTTGAGATCCCATCACTTCAAAAATCCGGATGCTCTAATATCACAATTGTGTCATTAATTGCACTCCTGTACGGAGTGTGATTTGCAACCTCGACTTTTGCCATGATGATCTCAAAAGATAAAAAATAGATTGCCTGCGCAATAACGTAGGCCAAATTTTTCCCGCAAATTCTCCTTATCATTTTCTTCCTCCACTGGGTCCTAGAAATGTCCTTGGAATCGACGCCTAATTCTGATGTCTTCATGTTTCAGGAAAACAGGTTCAACTTTATGGGGTCGATATAAAGTACCGGCTGGTAAGAGACCCCGTGCTTACTGGAGAGGTAGATGGACTATCAGGAAGAGGTATTAGCAGAAGGTTATCATAAAAAGGAAGGTTTCAACTAACCTGGTCATCCCGTCTCTCAAGCTATAGCAGTCAAGCTTTTGATGCCGTGAAATTGGGGCGAGGTCGGGTAACGACCAGGGCATCGGCCTGAGTGCACCTTGAGGCTTCCAAGAAGATAAGACGACTTTTTCAAGGCGCTTCAATAGTTCTGCGTTCTTCTCGTTGTCACGTAGCCACTTATGTTTCTTCGCTTCTTGAGCGCTGATTCTGTGTAAAGGATTCGGCTTCAGGCAGCTCCGAATAAAGTTGACTGCGTCAGACGAAGGCTTTCGTGGTAGATAGCTGAAGATTCGTGTGACGTATTGATGGATTTCCTCTTCATCCAAACTGCTGAGCATTGTATCATGACGGTCAGATACTAGAAGGGTGAAGGCAACAACGCCCAAAGACCAGATATCAACAGCTGCTGTATGAGCTTGGCTGTTCGATACGAATTCTCTGCTTTTCTCAGTTCTTGTCACATCTTTACTGTTTGCGTGACGTACGGTGCCTGGTAGCCAGAAGTTCCAGCATTTGTAATCATTCTGCTACGTCGAGGGACCGCAGAGGTGCCAAAATCCGAGAGCATCACTCGATGGTGAGTGATCTTTGGAGAGCATGCCAGTAGGATGTTTTCTGGTTTCAGATCGCGGTGCACGATTCCTTTCCGGTGGAGATAGTCAAGACCTTGAACTACTTGGCGGATGATGATTCTGGACTCGGACTCCTTGACAGTGCCACGCCGCATAATGAATGACATGAGATCGCCGCCTGCTGCAAGTTCTGTGAAAGTGTAACTGACACCGTCAGCTGGCCATCCAGTATGTATTGAATCCACTTACAGTGTATGGGGAGAGGATATCGCATCCACATAAGAGAGGATGTTGGGCTGAATCAAATTAGTGAATGCTTGGGCAACAAGGGTAGCAGAATTTCAGCTCCTGAGTGCTAAGATAAGAAGTTCAGGTTTGGTGGAGTAGCTGTGGTATCAACTCTCACACCGGTAGGTGCTAGTGACTGCTATCCTGAGATGATGTTACTCACATGTTGCAGTTGTCGCAAGATGTCCGTTTCCTGGAACTTGCGTCGGATGTCGTCTTGGGCGTTCCTCCCACGGATCTTGTCCAAGTTGATCAACTTGCAGACCAACTGCTTCCCGGTTTCAACGTCATTGGCGAGACATACGACAGCCTCTGCTCCTTGACCGAGACAATGATCGGTTACCCGATACTTACTGGCAAACAGCTGGTAATAGTTTAGCCAAGGCGACTCAGATGAAACTTGTAACTGAAGTCGGGCCTACCTTGCACTCCTCTTGCTGCAGAGTTGTCAACTCATGGCGGGGAGATGGTTGATAATGAACGACTGTAAGCTTCTAGTAGGGTCGAATTTCAATCACATCGCCATGTTGCAACAGGTATCCGGGGCTGATATCTGGTCCAGACCCAATGGTCTTCCCATTAACCAGGGTGCCGTTCGAGGACTTTCGATCTCGAACGTAGATGTGATTGACAGTTGGTTCATATACAACAACGTAAACCTCGCAGTGATTTCGTGAAACCATCATTTCCAGATCATCATCGATCGCCAGCGTGCTATGGTTCTTTGTCAAAGCTAGAATATCATTGGGCATTTTCTTACTCACTTGGAACGGATATCCCGACCAATCTTGAAGATCTGCCGTTCGTACAGGGGATATAGTTCTGGGAATCAGGTTAACAGCTGCCACTAACGAAAGGGATGGAGACCATATCATAGGTATCGTAAGATATTCCTGCTCCCATGGAGAACGTACGCTGAGACTGGTTGTTGCTTCTCGTATCAACCAGGTGAAGATACGCGGCGGGAACCTCCTGCGATGGCCGTGTTATGACTTGGTCCATCTCGATGCTCATTGAACAAGTGCTCATGCAAGTGATTTGCTGCATAGGTTGAGAACAAGCAGTATTGGCGAAGAGTTCAATAAAACATAAAATTTATTTGGACTTTTGATAGTAAGGATTTTATTCATATGACTTCATCGTGGTAGGTGTCTTTTTTTTTTTTTTTGTCCTTCTCGAACCTCAGCTAGGTAGGTAGGTTATTGTCTTAATCGACAATAGCCTCCCCGTGCCTTCCTTCCCATTCAAGAGGGTACCACTGCACCTGTACTGTGCCTTTTACAGTGCGCGTGGCTTGCGCACGGCCCCAAAGTCACGTGCTTCTGCTTAGGGCATCGGTCGGTCCTGCCAAATAAATTTCGGAAATCTCTCCGCTCCAGAAGTTGTTCTTTATCCCAACACGATTCTCATCCACGAAAGAGTAAGTTTACGCGACCCTACCCTGGCTATACATGGGCTAGTAGCTTCTGGAGACATTGAGCTGAGCTCTTTGCCACTATGAAACTGCTTGCTCACAGCACTTTGCGAGCGCACAGCTGCTAACATTCAACAGCATCGTCGATCAAGATGAGAGCCAAATGGAGAAAGAAGCGGGTTCGCCGCCTTAAGCGCAAGAGAAGAAAGATGAGAGCTAGATCGTAAGTCGGCCGTTTCTGTTGGTACCATTACTGTCGCTAACTATCCATGAAGCAAATAAACGCATCGCATCTCAACCTGACTTGACTCATCTTTCATGATGTTACGACTTTACACGCCTCAACGATACTTTGGCCGAAGCAGGGCACTCGCCGTTCTGGCGCCTCTGGGACCTCCCGCAACGCATTGAGCTGGGATTTGACTTTGGGAACTACGTCAGGGTGGTGGAACCCCGCACTTGAGCGGCTGTTAGGGCACACAATGGACATTACGGAGGATGGGATTATGACAATTAGACGGTCAGGCAAAAGACGATGTTGGATCGAAGACTACTAAATGCTCGACGATGCCACGCATCCAGAACATGATTCTAAGACAAGAAATACAGAGAATGCCTCTGACAACTTTTGTGCGTTTTGTGATTATGCTCTCGTGACGCCGATCTTGGCCCGTGCTTGAGGGGAAGCTTGCTCTACTGCGCCGAGGGAACTCTTGCAGCTGTCGCATTGCGTCGCTCACCCTTTCATTCTCCTTCAGTCATTCCGAAACAACTCATCTGAATCAATGGGTTCCTACGAAGCTCGATTTATTATTCCATATCACGGAATAATAAAACAGGCCATCAATTGTGCGCGACACCCTTGCTCACTAGCTCGAGTAGTACGACGTCACTGCTCTCTAGCGCAATTGAACCAACCTTCCAGCCATCGAGGAGCTCAAAGTTTTGGTGTAAATCTTAAACAATGGTTATCTGCAGTTCATGAACAAGATCGAATAAATACAATGCCTAACTCGCTATTCCAATTAAGAGAAGCAAGCAATTATAAACTCATGGAAAGGCCTTTTAATTCGTTTCGTTCTCAGTTGCAAAGTCTACCTAAATAGGTAGCTAACAAACACAGTATTGCTAGGTACTGCGCAGGGTGTCGGAAGAATTGACCGTCATAATCATAAGGAATGAAATAGTTTAGTCATCTTATGGTAATTTAGAGAAGCATTCTGGCTACTTTATTCTGATAGTCTAAGCCTGAGAGGACATTTCTTCTGCTGCCCACCTGGTACTATCCTGCATGCAGTAGCTGTACCTACTAGTAGGTATCAGTGGGGCATCTTCAGCATTTCTGACCGCCTTCTTTGCGCAGGCGGCTAAACTCCGGACTTATCTTTTTCTGCCGCTTAGAGGTGGGATACTCAAAAAAAAATCTGAGATCCTGCGCGCATGGGATATCTTCATCGACAGTAAAGACAGCACGCCATGGGTTCAGAAAAGCGCAAGAGAAGCGGTGATACCACCTCTAAGCCAAAGAAGAAAGTGGCCATCGATGCATCTCCTTCAGCGACCGTCTCTTCCGTCCTCAGACCCAAATATTGTCCTCCAGTGATCGGTACGACCAAAATTCTTTTTAGATGGCTGTGACCAATGCGATACTAACTTTGCACCTTTAGCTACGGCCGTTGGATTTGACGTACCGAAAAACATTCCCTTCCATTCATATGCGCCCAAAGATGTTGCCAAGTCAAAAAGCAAACAGCCCAAGTCAGCCGGCGAGAAGGACTTGTTATTGCACTCGAACGCGCACCGAACTATGGACTACACAGTCAAGGCGGATGGAGTCAGAGGGGTCAAGCCAGCTCTGAACCACTTTCTCGGAATATATGACCCCAAGACCGGCAAGCTCGAGGTGGTTGAGGCAAAGAAGATGACTATGCGGGCATCAGTACGGGCAAAGCAGAGCGCTGCGGCTGCTGCTGGTGAGCGCGATGCCAACCAGGTATGCTCATGTCTCAACACCTCATGGGGGCTCATCTTACTAACAGGATACAGACCATGATGCAACTCAAGACCGATCTTGGCCAGACGTTCGGTACCAAGAAGGCGAAGAAGGCGATCCAGGAGAATGTCTTGAACGCTATCGCGCCACAGAGGAAGCCCGGGGATGCACCTACCAAGATCGACGCTGCAGCCCGTGCCATGCTCAGCTCCGTTGGAGAAATCACATCGACCATGGCGTCAAGAGAAGAGTTGCAAGCGGTTGTGGATGAAGCTAGACCCGTGCCCATTCCCAACCTGGAAGCGACCGAGATTCAAGATGTCTATGATCCTAAGAGGATTATCGGAGCCGACATCCTTAAGCTGGTGCCGATTCGAGAATGGCAGGAGAAGGTCCAACACAAGGAGGGTATCCAGGTGGCTTCGCGATTCGTGGCTGCGCGTGTTAATCGAGTAGCGGGTAACGAAGACGCTGTCGACAGACTTCGTGTGCTACGATATCTCTCCTTTGTTATAATCTTCTACCTCCACTCCAAGCCTGGAAAGGCCCGCGGTACTCGATCTATCCCTCCACGCGACAAGCTCAGGGACATCCTCGCACCCGCGCCCGAGGCTGTCGTCGAGAGCATTCGCCGCAAGTTTTCCGACCGAGGTGAAATGCGAAAGTTCCATATCGATCTCCTGATGACACATTGCTGTGTATTCGCTAGCATCATCGACAACTTCGAGGTGGATACGCAGAACTTGCGCGATGATCTCAAGATCGACCAGAAGACAATGAATGCCTATTTCCATGAGGTCGGTGGCCGTGTCAAACCTGTGACGAACAAGGAGACCAAGGCTACAATATCTCTTGCACGATTGACGTTGCCTCTGAACTTCCCCAAGCAGAGGCACATCGCTCCCAAGCGCCGTTAGAGTAGGCGTTGAGCGCGGCTCAGTTAAGAACGTTAAGTCACATAATGGTTTATGCGACGCACTCTGATTATGATAAAAAAAAAGCCAATTGCATGTCGGAATGCGAAGGCGTCGCTTTCGGCGAAGGAGTTTGTTATTACATATATTATTAGTCCATTCTTGCCAAAACATTCATAGTCGGGACTTGGGAGGTGCCATTTTTGCGCTTGACAAATATAATGCCATGGCTTCTATTGCAAAAGCTTCAGTATGGTCAGCATAAGAAACGAAGTCCCTTAATTGCTTGCTCGATATTCAGTCAAATCTTTCAAGTGCTATGCGTAACCAAGCCCTCATGTTGTTTGCCAGACTGGGCTTGACTCTTTTGTCTCGACTTCGATCCCATGCTTAGGAGATAATATCCCTCCCAGTCGGCGTGCCTTGGGTCTGCCATCAAACATCTTTCACTAAGCCGATCCTCTTCTAAGATGAACGAGCTTAGAGGGTGATGCAGGATTGGCTGTCGGCTAATCCCCATGTCCATGCCGAGGCATCTTGATGGCTGAGGTGGAGACTATCCTCCCCGCTACTGTCTGGGGTAATGAATGACCATGTAAGTCGTTACCCTAAGGTACTGAATGTAGTTATAAGAAAACGATATCGACTGCTTATTCCACGCTCTGATTCTCTGCTCTTTCACTTATTGATTTTTAGGATTCTTTTCTATCTCTCTCAGATTTAATTCTCCCTCTATCCTTTTGTAAAGCTCTTCGACATGGCAGAAGAATCCACTCTCGACCTCGAGTATCGTGGTCGTACAGCTGTTCTAACTATTCATAATGAGCGGAAGCTGAACGCGTTTACCGGCGCGCAGTACTACGACCTTGCACAGAAATTACGAGAGATTGCTACTCACGATGAGGTCTTCACTACAGTCATTCTGGCCAAGGGTCGATTTTTCTCAGCGTAAGGAACTCGATATGCCATAACCTCATGCCTCAAGTTAAGAAACGCGACATGCTAACGATTACCAGAGGAGCTGATGTAGGAGTTACTCGAAAATCACCCGGAGAAGACAATGATTCGCATAAACAGCTGTTGCAGACCTTTGTCGCCAACAACCTAAACATCACCCACGCCTTTGCAACTCATCCCAAGATTCTCGTCATAGGCCTCAATGGCCCTGTTATCGGACTCACAGCTGCTCTGGTCGCTTTCGCTGACTTCATATACTGCGCCCCTTCGACTTTCCTCCTTACGCCATTTTCATCCATCGGTCTTGTCGCTGAGGGCGGTGCGTCACGAGCTCTGGCATTGCGCCTTGGACCTGCACGAGCGAATGAAGCACTTCTGATGAGCCGTCGCATCGGATCTCAAGAACTGGAACGCTGCGGATTTGTAAACGCCATATTTGATGAAGGCGATGATGCCAAGTTTAGGGCGAGAGTGTTGCATGAGGTAGACGAGAGGCTGGGAGACCATCTAAATGGAGACAGTTTGATTGGGATCAAGAAGCTGCTAAGGAAGCCTGAGATGGATATCATGCACACACAGAACGTGCACGAGGTTTTTGCTGGCTTAGAGAGGTTCTTGACGGGAGTGCCACAAGAGGAGTTTGCAAAGCTAGCAAGTGGTGCCAAAAGGCACAAACTATAGACAACTAATGTCAAAAAGCTAGGAATATAATTGCCCTTTCTTGCTCTACTTGAGTACCTTTTACAAGATTCACACGCAGCAGAACGATTCCTACCCTTTCCTAATCTCTGATTGACCAAAAAGAGAAGCAAAAAACACATACAACACCGGGAATTCGCTGGTCGTCACCGAACCAACTACTAATCCAGCGCTTCTCAGTTTAACTATGGGGGAGCAGACGGGACCCCGTGTTTTCTAAGAGCTTTGGTCGTATGTGAGAAGGCAATCTCTTGCACTGAATTATGACTTGTGTTGTCACCAATCTACTCTACCTACTGGGTAGCAGAAGAATTGTCCTCTAATGGAGGCTTAGGATCCAATATCAAAGCAAAGGAGCCCGTGTACTGGTATAAATCAATATTAAATATATCGTTCATCTCATCTTCAAGGTTTGGCCGCCAATCCTGACGTTCTAGTATTGGGTCTCACCCAGATACACTGGAAGATCATCACAACTTTCCATTTCGGCAGTCTCTCGGGCACATACTATAGACTTGATTCTGAAGGAAGGTTCGCTTCCTTGAATCTGGTACCTAGAGTGAATCATCTACTGATTATTGGAAGTTGCAGTTGCCTTCGAGTCCTCTGTGACGATCACCCTTGGGTTCGCGGAAGCCAAAGGAAGGTGCGAGTCGAAGCCTACCAAGCTCTGCTGCTACTCTCGCCTTCTCATCATGGATTGTCAAGTGCAGCTGCTTCCCTGACAGGATTCAACTCGGGGGGAAGGCACTCGGGTCACTCGCTGATGGATAAAACCACATCATCCCCCCTCTTCCCTCTTCCTCCAACTCTCTTCTTCCATCCTCCTCATCATATTTTGGCTGGTACTCATCTATTTCTTGTACAAATCCAACATTTTTGAGTCGTTTACATCAATCCAAAACAACATTCCTCTTCATCCCACTATTACGTCCCGCCATCGCCTTTCACCCCCTTTACTACCTTCACAGATTTGCGTGTGCGCCTGCATTATGCAGAGTCCAGGTCCTGTACCTAAGCCTCGAGTTGGAGGTGATGCTGGTCACACAATCCTCCAGGCTTTTCTTTTCTTCTTCAGCCTGACCAGCTTTATTACATTCATCCTCACTGCCATTGCTGCGGCCAACTATAACAAGACCCTGAGCACCTACATCATCAAGAAGCCTCGCCATTATGTGCACGATGAGGCACGGAACCTTTTTTAGAATAAAGGGCTGCTCGTCCAGAATCCCATGCATTACGTCGACACAACCTCCGTGCCATTCGTCTTTGTGTCTTTCCTCAGCTTCCTTGGCTGGCTCTTGCCTCTACTCACACTCTTGCTCCTATTCACTAAGGTCAAGCATCCCAAGCACCACCTCGCCCGTTATATCTTCAAGATAGCAGCAACGTTCGCCTTCGTTTTCTTGGCCATCTTCTACTTGTCCTGGACAACAACTCTTCTCACATTTCTCTTCCCCTTTGCTTCGAAGTGGCGCCTGGGTTCGGCAGCAGTGATCTTTGCCCACATCACACTGTAAGTCCCTCTGACCTACCACGCTTGACATCTGCTTACCGGATTCCATAGGTTCCTTGTCGTTCTCCTCACCTTGTTGGCGGCTGTTTTCGACACCCCCAAGGACTGGAAACAGGAAGGTCCCATGGGCCCCCCTATGGGTGGTACTCGCGCGCCTAGCCAGGCATAGTGGGGAGCCTCCAGGATCGGGTGGTCAGGAAAAGGTGGCTTTGTTGTATCAAGGATTCGGACGAAGGCTACACCGTGGGCATCATGTGTCGGGGTTAGGGTTGTTTTAGCATCATTATTGTCGGTCAGTCTGGCATCATTAGGGTGTGAATGGGTCGGTTTGCTTGCAAGTATACTTAGAGAATGGTAGACACAATTGACTTGATAAAAGTCGTTATAATATCTTTGCCTCATTTTGAACGACCTTTGGTGTTTCATTTTGCTTCAGCGATGATATCATACTTATTACCATGAGAAAAGATTTGGAGAGCGTGGTCTAGTCGGTTTCATTATGTTTCATATTTGATATTCTATCCATTTTCTGGACCCTTGATACGAAGTTTTGCGGACCCTTTATGCTAGTAGACCAAACAGTAAGCTCGTTCGTTGCCAGAAGTCGTTGGCCGATTTGGAGATTCGCTGCCTTGCTGTTGCATTGCTCAGCTTGGACTGTTGATAAACCTTGTCCTCGAGCTTTTGAATCAAGTCGTTCGAATCTTGCTCTGAATTGCTAATATAATGTCTCAAGAGAGAGATATCAAAAAGCCACTGCGTCAAGAGATCTGCCTTCTGCTCAAAGCTTAGTCCAGAGTTCGTGTCATTGTCGCCAGGGATTTCATCTCCCGTTGATATCTCGGCATCGCTATCCTTTTGCTTGGCACCATCCTCGTCCTCTTTCTCGGTGTCTTTATCACCCTTCTTCGGCTCGCCATCGTCATCGTCCGGCTTGTTAGACACATCCGTTTCCTCGGCAGAATTCTCTGCCAGTGATTTCGCCCACATTTCACACAGCCGTTGGGTCAAGTGCCTCTTCATTACCGACACGGCCGCTTTCGTCCACAGGTCGACCCCTTCATCCGACATTGACAAAGACAATGACCTTAAGAACTGGAAAACCTCCGGCGAGGGCTGATTTGGCAGTGCTGGCTCTCCATCCCAGAGCGGCCTACCCACCACAACCCTTTGGGTGATCCCCTCAGCAGCAAATTCATCCAGCGCAGATTTTGAAACAGCAATCGCCACATTCTCATGTAGCGAAGGAACAATCTTGAGGCCAAACGTCCTGATAGATGGGCGATCTGGTAGCTGCTGTCGAATGTCTCGCATAACGCGGAGGAAGTACATGGCGACCCTGCCATTCTTTGACGACTCGGCTCGCTCGTTCCATAAGCCTTGTATCTGATCTTCCAACTCCTTGAAAGACTTGTCAAGTGTAGTATCGAGCCTCTCCTGCAGCATCTGCGGATCGTCTTTGCTCAAAAGTTTCTGTCTAGCCTCGATCGTTTCTTCGTCCTCGATTTCGTCATAATCATTGTCCCAGCGTTGCCGCCTAAGCTGCTCAACAACTTCCTTGACATCATCAATGACATGGTACCACGATTTATATGAATGGGACGCCTTGGAAACAGCATCATTGCGGCCATAGAGACGAGACACAACCTTCTGCACGAACGGTGCAGCACCACCAGAAAGAGCTTCGTCGTAACCTTCCTCGTTCCAGATGCTTACGTGCTCATCAGTGATGCCGTCCTTCCATTTTCCAAGAGCGGCAGATACTTCGGAGCCGACTAGGCGAAGCTTGCTGACCTTGGTATCCAGAACCTCAAGCATGCGTGAGTTAATAGCCTCACGCAGAGAGTCCTGCATTTCCGATGGGTCGATGCCTTTAGCCTTGCCACCGTCTCGAACCCAGAGCTCCAGAACATTTGTTCGAAGTTCCATGATCAACTTGAATTCTGACATTGTACCCAGAGTTTTCCTGAGACCGTCGAGTAGAACTCCGGAACCCTTCTCTGACCATGTAGACAGCATCTGGCGAGCTTGGCTTCCGTCAAGGTCATCGTGTCTTACAAAGGGTGTGAAGTACTGGATTTCTTCATCGCACCACCGTTCGTAAATGTCCAATCGCAGTCCTTCAAGCTGCTTCAGACTTGGGTCGGCTAGCAATGGATGGCTTTTCAGCCCGGATAGAGCCAGTGACAAACGGCCCGGTACCAAAGCCTGTACGTCAAGGAGCGTTCTTGAGTACAACTTTAGGCTTTGGACAACATCCTCAGCGCTGGTTTTGCGATTGCTGTCCACGTCAAAAGCAAGGCCCATTGCCTCTCCTCGCACGTGAAGAAAATGTCGTAGCACGTCTTTCGCACCGGAGCTGGTGGCTAAGCTGTAGGCACACAGTGCTTTCTGGACATCGTCCCTTTCTGTCTCGTCGTCCGCTCTTTCGAAAGCTTTCTCCACGTTCCTTAGTAGTCTTCGTCGCAACTTGCTGACGGATGTTCTGGCGACTTCAATAGCTCGTCGACTGTTTGGATCGGTGGCATCATCCAACAAACTCTTGATCAGAAGCCGACTGAGAACAAGAATTTTGGTAGAGAGTACCAGTCTATCCCCCCTCTTGATATTATCACCCAATCCACCGCCACCCTTCAGTATTCGTCCTACAACCAGTACACAGGCGTCAAGAAGTCTCAAGCGTGCCGCAATAGATGCTGCAGATTTGCTCTCCTTTGTGACAAAGTTGGCAAGGCCCGTAGCTTTGGCGCCAATGACAGCTCTCCCACACTGGCCACCCATTTTGCCTAGAAGCTCCTGGACGACATCGTTGTCATCGCGCATGTGCACGATGGTATCCGCTGTACCGAGAAGATCACGATAGGAGCTCCCGACCTGCGTGCGCAGACGGGTCGATTTTTCTTCGATTGCAACATGGAGGCTTTTGTGTATGGCGCGAATCTGGGGGAGAGTATTGTTCGGAGAGAAGATCTGGGCGGACGAGGTGAGCTTGGACGTGTCGATGTCGGCCATTGTCGATCCGTAGCTGTGGTAAGCAGCGAAATCTTATGTGATTATTGTTGTCTCTATACAGACATCAGTTCGAAAGTATAAGGTTGTTGTAATAGGCTGCGCCGAATTGTTGGCAATTGGAAGAGAAACGTTGATGGTTGGTTGTTCAAGGGAAGCTGTTGAAGCAACGTGGAGTTTGGCGGGGCTATGCAAGGATCATGCCGCCAGAAGACTTACACCACAGCATTACAACCTACGGGTAACAGTGAGAATGTTAACTGAAAAGTAAAGATTCTTTTTTAACGCTATTAACAAGTATTTTAAATATTCCAAATCTATAGTCTTGTACTCTTGACAACAGCTGTGTTGATACCAGACAGCTCTCCTTGGTATCCTCCCTTGGGCTCGCCTCCTTGCCAAGTGGGCTTCATGCTCTTCAACTTCTTCTGCTTGGCCTCGTACTGCTTGCGCTTCTTGACACGAGGGTTTCTGACATCCTTGCTTCGTTTGGGTGCTAGACCCTTGTTCTTCTCGATGGCATACGTGATCTTGCGCTTGCCATCCTCGCCAAGCTCTTCCTTTTCTACAACTCGGTCGGCCTTGCTGGCGGCAGCGTATGCTGCATAGCGAGCAGCCTTGTCTTCCTTGTTCTTCTTTGACTTTTGTGCTACCATGTCGTAGTACTCGTCCTCGTCTTCGCGAACGGCCTTGGCTGTTTTGGTGTCTTCGTCGTCGCTGTTATCGCCCAACTCTGTTCCCAGCTTGGAGCCCTTCTGTCCACGCTTCTCGGCCTGGGCATTAAGGCGGGCTGCACGGTCCCGGAGACGTTCACGATGAGGAATATCCATATCACCACCAGCATCTCTTCCAGCGCCAGCACGCTTATTCGCCTTCTGCACAATTTGTGAAGTGTAGAACTTGAGACTCTTCTTGCGGGCGGCCTTCTCAGCGGCAGTACGCTCATCGAGAACATCCTCTTCACCAAAGTCGGAGTTGTCGCCATCTTGCTCGATAGCAGCGACCTTCTTCGACTTCTTGGATTTCCTGCCAGGAAGGGGTAGGTCGTAGAGATCAGCAACAGCAGCCTCTCCAGCCTTGACCTTCTCGAGCTTCCGTGCCAATTTCTCGGCGGCAGCCTTTTCTTGCTTCGATGCCTTCTTGCTCTTCTTCGTCTTTTTGACCTCAGCGTCCAGATTCTCCATATCCTGCATAAGAGCGTCGTCATCGATTTCTGAAATAACATCGTTGTCGATACTCTTGGTTGACTTCAGATCCTTCACCTTTTGCCACGCCTCACGACAACTAACCAATGTTTCCATAACCTCGTGATCGCGTAGCTCGGCGGGGTCAATGGTCTTTTGGACCTTGGAGTTATCTCTCGCGGGAGATGTTAAGATGGCAAAGTAGCTGGCAAGGGCAGCGACATAGCAGCCAGCAACCCAATACTTGACAGCCTCCAGCGATTGACCCGAGAGACCTTGGGCTGCTTTTTGGAGTTCCACCAAAGCGGGTTGCAGGGTTTGGAACTCCTTGACAAGTGGCTCAAATTCGGGGTAGCGGTTCTTGAGTAGTGTGTATCGCTCCTCAGGTCCCATATCATCCGTGATTTCGACCTCCTTAAGGACCTCTGTCACTGTCTCCTCGCCTTCGCCATCCTCTTGACCTTCGGCCAGCCACTCATCGCCATCGAAGATAAAATCCTCTTCAGCCATCTTGGAGAGTTTCTTTTGCTGAAGGCGCTTGGCCTCTACCTCTTCTTCGAGAGCGTCGGCCTCGGTTTCGATATTATCAGCATTGTAGTAGTCGTTTCGCGAGGCTCCCCACCAGCCAGAGTCACCCTCCTCCTCCTCTTCTTTACCCTCCTCGTCATCTGAGGCGGCGTTCTTGGATTTTGAGCCTTTAGTCTTGCGCGATTGTTCATCCTGAACGTCATCTTCTTCGGAGTCTGAATCCTCGTAACCTAGAATTTCTTCGTCGGATAGTTCGATATCATCGTCCTCTTTTCTTCGGCGCTTCGAGTTTGGTTCATCGTCGAGTAGTATTTGGTCTCTGTTCATGAAGTACTCGTCTTCGGAATCGGCAACATCTTCGTAGGTGGTGATAGGCCCAAGGCGGGCATCTGAAGCGTCCAGTTCCTTTGGGCCTGATTGCGCATTGTTGCGCCCTGAGGCCTTTCTCTTTTTGGCCATATTCTTAGGGTTAGGAAGGGCGAAACAATGTGAAGGGAAAAAGAAGGTGACGAGTTTTGGTCAACCAAATGTGGATGGTTGCGAAGACGGGTCGTCGCAGTCGCAACTTTTTTTGAAATTTTAGGCGATAAGAGATAAGACAAGCTCACCCACACACAGCCACAGCGCCACAGCACTTCAACGCTCGATCAGCCACACCCACCCAGTAATAAGGTTAGCCCGTTCTATCAGATCGATCCATCGGCCTTGCAGCACACCACCTCTGGTACCTAGTATCAGCTTACATTATTCAGGGCACACATGATCAACGACTGCGCATACTTTTACTGAGACATTCTATCATTTGGGCCCTTATACGGACGGGCGCCGGTAATCAAGGAAATGCCTCAGCTTGGAGAGCTTGATCAGAAGAGCTGTTTGGCAAGTAACAGTGCCTTGTAATATGTCGGTCAATGACCGATGATTCGCTGGATCCAAGGCATCCTCCCTGAAATAAGCCCTTGTCAGAACCACTTCGCCAAGCGCTCTTCTAATGGAAATAGAGTTGTTTTGATGCAACAAAGACGGCACTGCCTGGGCATTTAGATTCAAAGAGGTACAGTACTTTGGTTTGCGACGTAGGATCAGTTACTCTGTATGTGACTTGTGCAAATGACACAAGATTGAGTATCTGCATGATAGTACTATCGAGTTCACATCACAGAAAGTTGGTGTATCCCAAGTTTTGAATAAAGATCAAGACAAGCATTTCCAAAGTTCGATTTAACAATTCCATGCGCAACAAGCGCTGGACGCTAGCCGCCTGTAGTAGAAAGTGGCCTTTCACATCGCTTGAGTCAATCACTGAAACCATGGTGGATGCACGCTGTAGCAATGACGAAATGCCGAAGGACTTCCATCGCCCCGGCTGGTGATAGGCACCTCGGGCACGTTTGAAGCCTAATCGTGTAGAGCAAGGTACCTCCTACACTAGACCGCTCGTGTACCTCGATGTCGTATGGCAGCCCCCTGGTTTCTTTATTCCAGTCCGTTCTGCCTGTATGTAATTCATAATTAGTGCACTTCTTCTTGCATCTTTTGTCTCAGTTAGTGCCCTGCGTCAACACATGCAGAAAATCATCCATTCCTGGCAGCGAAGAGCTTTGGATAAGACCAGGGACAAAAGTGCCTACTGGAGGTACCCACGGTAGAGATCGATACAGCCTAGACCAATAGGTACAGTAGGTCACTGATGGTTGGATGCTCGGCGTAATTATTTCCGAATCTGGCAGTTGACAGTTGACAAGAGGAAAGAACAAAAACAAAGCCTACCTCGCAAAGCTCAAGAATCAGCTGGGTACTAGCAGTTAGAAGCACCTTTGCTTTCTATCAATATTCATCGGCCCATCCATACATTCCTATTCCTGAGCTTTCACCTCTGCTTTCTGGCTGTTTCCTTTCTGCTATCAACCTGATTCACCCCGCCATCCATTGGATCCCATCCACCTTGATTCAAGCTCAAGCTCCCGTCACGCTTGGCGCGCCTCCACCATCCCGCCATCGAGGGTCACCTGGACCCTGAGAAGGTGACGGTGTGACAACTGACGAACCACCAAGGCTTTAGCAAGACAAGCACGGGCATCGAGATAGACACCCGGAGCAGACCACCCTTTTGTCCTGATTTCGTTCACTTTTTTGTTTTTGCTTCTGCTTATTCTTTTTCTTTCATCTCGTCCTGGCCTCCTTCTTCGTCGCCTTTCACCTAGGTGTTTGCTTTTATCGTTAGTCACTCTGGTCCTATTATTTTTTCTACTGGTACCTACGCTACCTAGAGCTTCATTTCCACCGTCATGGCAGGACAAGAGCCAGATGGCTCCGAGCCGCCTTCACCACGAACTACCCGCCGACACCAACCCCTGCCCCGAAATCGTTCCGCAGGCGAACTCGATGAACGAACTCCTTTACTCACGACTTCAAGATCGCACATTCGGATCAGCACAGCAACCTCGAGTCGTCAGCAAAGGGGTACCTTATCGCGGGAGCACAGTTACTTGGGTTCGCAGCACCATGGTACACGTACCATCTTGAATCTTGCTAATCGATTCCCTTTTATACAGGTGCTTATCATGGCTCGCGAAATCACAGTAGACATCCCTCATGGAGTTCGAGACTGGTTAATGCCCTCTCAGATCGGCACGAGTCCTCCATGACCGAATCCAAAGGCACTATCTTCCCGGACGAGCGCATGTGGTACGATCAATTTACCAGCACTGACTGGGTCCACGATGCCATCGCCGATTCTTACAGAGTCAAAGAACTGCGAAGTCGCAAGGACTTCTGGGGCAGGCTGCGCGTTATCTTTGACGGTGCTCAGGGCTGGATCTTGAGCGCTTTATGTGGCTTCATTGTCGCATTGATGGCTTACACTGTTGATGTTGCTGAATCTACTGTCTTTGATTTCAAAGACGGTTACTGCACCAGGGGTTGGTATCTTAACAAAAAGGTTAGTAGATTGGAGGCATTGTCTTCTACCATGAAATATGCCGACTGACGCTGGCAATAGAGATGCTGTCCCGATATTACATGCGACGACTGGGCAACGTGGTCATACAAGCTGAACAACCCCTTTGGGGAGATTTGGAGCAGCTTCGTGATTTATATGGCTTTTGTCCTTGTTCTTTCTGCAATTGCTTGTTGGATGGCGCTGTGGACCAAGACCGTTGTTCCGTCGGCGTACCAATTGACAACTCTTGACGAGAACCTGGCGGTCGATAACGTTCACCAGACATATGACGATTCGAACGAAAGCGAGGCATCAACACCTCAGCCGCAAAACGATCCTAAACCTGAGAACCCACCCATGGTTTATTATTCAGCGGCTGGCAGTGGAGTTGCTGAGGTTCGTGTCATCCTGAGCGGTTTTGTTCTGCACGGTTTCCTTGGTGCCAGGACTTTGATTGTCAAACTGGTAGCCTTGATTTTGAGTGTCGCATCTGGTATGAGTCTCGGAAAAGAGGGTCCTTACGTCCATATGGCCGCCTGTGTGGGCAACATTGCATGCCGAATCTTCTCAAAATACGATCGAAATGATGGCAAGCGAAGAGAGATCATCTCGGCTGCTGCGGCTGCAGGAGTTGCTGTTGCTTTTGGTGCTCCCTTGGGCGGTGTACTGTTTGGCTTAGAAGAGGTTTCATACTTCTTCCCAGCTAAGACATTGTTCCGCACTTTCTTTTGCTGCATTGTTGCTGCATTGTCTCTCAAATTCCTCAATCCATATGGTACTCACAAGATTGTGATGTTTGAAGTGAGATATCTGGTCGACTGGGAATATTTCGAGCTCGCCAGCTTCATTTTCGTCGGCGTCATTGGAGGGGCATTGGGTGCTCTGTTCATCAAAGCCTCCAAGTATTGGGCTCAATCCTTCAGGAAGATCAAGGTGATCAAGAAGTACCCCTTGTTGGAAGTGCTTCTTGTTGCTTTGGTGACGGGATTGATGAGCTATTGGAACTCCTTGACAAAGCTTCCGGTCGCTGAACTGCTACTGAACTTGGCTTCGCCTTGCGAAGGCTCCAACATTGACTGGGAAGAAAGGGCTCTGTGTCCTGGTTCTATTGACGAAATTCCCCCTATCCTTTCCCATTTATTTGTGGCACTATTGATCAAGGGGTTCTTGACAGTGATCACATTCGGAATTGTAAGTTCTCAACCCAACAGGCAAAAGCATAAACTGATCCGTAAAACAGAAAGTCCCTGCCGGTATCTACGTACCGTCCATGGTTGTTGGAGGTCTTATGGGCCGGATCGTCGGTCATATCGTTCAATGGGCTGTCCTCCGTGTTCCAGATTGGGGTATCTGGGGAGATTGCGCTTTCAGTCGAGATGGTTCTTGCATCCAGCCTGGTGTGTACGGTCTCATTGCAGCCGGTGCCACCATGTGTGGTGTAACGAGACTATCTGTGACACTCGCCGTCATCCTTTTTGAGCTTACTGGTAGTCTCGATTACGTTTTGCCATTCTCGCTGGCCATTCTGGTGGCCAAATGGACCTCGGACGCCATTGAACCAAACAGCATCTATGTGAGTGTGCAGTTTATCCCCCACAGCTGGCCAGCAACTAATCTGATCAGGACCTTCTTACCAGCATGAACTCGTACCCGTTCCTGGACAATAAACATAAGCCTATCTTTACGGAAGACCTGGCCGATATTGTACCAAGGATTCGAAAAGAACGGATCATTGACATAACGAATTCGCCAGTAGTACCTGCTACCAGCTTACGAGTCAAACTTGAACTTTTGCATAGAGCCGGTGAGCTCGACGGAGGATTGCCCATTGTGCGACATGGTATCCTGGTCGGGCTCATTCCTGCGCCTGATCTCGGATACGCTCTCGACCAGCTGGAAGACGAGGCGACAAATCTGTGCCTGATGGATAGAGTTCCTAGCATCGACGAGGACGACCAATCCCATGATCCGACGGATTTTACGCCGTATATTGATCCTGTGAGTTGTACTATGGTAATTTCCACATGAATAGTAGCTGACTGAATAGGCGCCTGTTGCGCTGGACATCAAATCGCCAATGGACTTGGTTTATGAGTTGTTTTCAAAGCTGGGACTGCGATATATCTGTGTCCTCAAGGATGGTAGATATGCTGGAATGGTCAGTGTTCTTGTTATTTCATCTGCTTTTGCAATACTAATGGGTTTCTTTAGACACACAAGAAGACGTTTGTGAGATACATGCGAGAGCATGAGAAGGATGAATGAAGCTGCAGTTGGAACAGGGTGTTTGGAGCATGGCGAGCATTGATTTTGTGATTCGAGCACGGCATTGGCATTACATTGGTGATAGCGTGTTTTTTATTCCTTTGGGCATGGGATCCGGATGCATTTATGTGACTTGGTTAACGCAATTAAAGAGTTGGTAGAAGAGCCAGGTTATTCACCCTTAGATTGGCGACTTGACGGTATGGAGCATGTCGGCCTCGTCGATGCTCACGAAGGCATCAAGGTTGAAATTGAGATAGGAACTTTGCCAGGGTGAAAGAAGGCTATACTTCGTCCTTGTGATAGGTAAGTAAGGACTGTTGGAATTTTCTTGGATGTGTGTGTCAAAATCGTCATGGCATGCTGTCTCCTTCAACTTGCCCAAAAACCTTTTAGATGTATATACATAAATCGCAATTGCGTACTTTCTCCTTTAACCTACCCAAAGTATGATAGATGTGTGTATTTAAATCCCTATAGTATGCCATCTCCTTTGACTTGCCCAGAATTCTTTAGATGCGTGTATATAAACCACTATAGCCTAAGGTTCTGTCTCCATTGACCTGCCCAAAAGGGAAAGCTTCTGGACGCTGAGAGTAACGAGTAGTAACAGCAATCAGTATCTCGCAACCGACAGTCGGACGGCTCCGTAATCGGCACCGGGCCGGTTCATGTACAATACGGGAAAGGCGGCTGCATAGCAACTACCTATGGGGGGTGTAGAGATAGATAGGCCATGGTCCTTGAAAGATATTGAAGACCATGGTTGGCCCCCCACTCGGCATATGGATCGTCAAAGCGGGTGAGCAATCATGTATTTAGGTGAAGGTCGGTGAACAAGTATGGTCGGGAGACTCGACTAGATTGGAGCAAGGTAAGCCATTGTACAGCAGGTACTGAGCTGGA
Organism: Fusarium hainanense; assembly: GCA_013618405.1. Lineage (NCBI taxonomy): Eukaryota > Fungi > Ascomycota > Sordariomycetes > Hypocreales > Nectriaceae > Fusarium > Fusarium hainanense. Next base: position 28,580 of record JABFEW010000140.1, read on the forward strand.
AGGCGCCTCGACAATTACAAAGTAGCCCGGTAACCCAAGATATTGAATTACCTACCCCGCGCAGTGACGGGTTGAGTGGATTTGGAGAGCGGGTCTCGGAATGAGGAAGGTCAACCCGCCAGAGAATAACTGATTCGGAGACTCATGTTCTTAGAAGAATCGCAGCAGGAGCTTAGACTAAAGTGTTGTAGTGGCTAGGTTGACAGTGGAGGGAATGGTCACGAGTGCTCTCTTCTCAGAGTACCTAGGTATGAAGTTGACTGTAATCCAACCGTTGCACTGTAGTATTTGAAGTCGCCCCCTGCAAGATGAACGCTCTGGCACTGGAATCAGCTATCAAGATCTGGGTTAGGTAACCTAGGTCGGGTGCAAATACGTGGCGTAGGTTGGGTCCAGGCAGGTACGACAGCACAGGCACCTATTACTTTAGTGGTAGGTAAGTAAGAACAAACTACTATCAATGATCCCATACAAAAATGTGAATTTGATTTTTATTGTTTTGTACTTCAATATTCCTTGGTATCAAATCCAAAGACCAGATAACAGAGCGAAACTAGGCGAGTCGAGTACAACAGCTTCTTTTCCTATTCAGGCAAGCCTTCAACACCATGGATAACCTCACCCCTCCCTCTTTCCTGTTTCCCTGCATCTCCATCCACGGGATTTTGATTTGACTCCGCTTGTTGGTCAATTCCTCAAACGACTGCGGGGAAGATAAACTTTTGTATAGTACAGTACAGTGCTGCATTGTCTCGTCCTGGTTTGGTGTAAAGCTGGGGACATCATGACTGCTCCCGATGGGAGAGCCGGCTCCCGACTGAGGCGTTGGCCGTGGAGATACGATACGGCGCCTGCCTTATAAAAGGGTTGACGAGACCCTCCTCTTCCTACCATTTTCTCTTCTTCTATATCTCTGTACTGAGCTTTGACACCTCTCCCCCAAGGTAAGTTGTCCCTCTTGAATTGGGTGCCATCATGGTTGCATCTTGATCCAACCTAGGCTTATCATGACGACACGCTTCTCTTATACTAACACATCTCTCTCCCCAGTAGCCAAGCGACATCACCAAAACGTACCTCACGGTCGGATCCTTTTACAAACTTTGACCTCTATTATACATCCTCGTCATGTCGGCTCTGCGCGCTGGCATGGCCGCCAGGCCTGCAGTTCGAGCTGCGTCCCGAGCTGCCGCTTTCCGAACTTTCAGTACTTCTCGAAACATGCGAATGGCTGCTGTTTCTGAGAAGACCTTCTTCGCTGGCGAGCCTGATGCCCCCGTTGTCAAGACATCTATTCCTGGCCCAAAGACCAAAGACCACATGGAGGAACTCACAAAGGTTTTCGACACCCGCAGTGCAAACATGATGGCCGACTATACCAAGAGCAAGGGTAACTACATTGTCGACCCCGATGGCAATGTTCTTCTTGATGTGTAAGTTATAATCCTCATCCTTTTCACTTGTGTCGTGTATACATCACAAGATCGGAACTAACAATGGCAACAGCTTCGCTCAGATTGCTTCCATTGCCGTCGGCTACAACAACCCTGCCCTTCTCAAGGCCGCTTCTAGCCCTGAGATGGTCAGCTCCATCGTGAACAGACCTGCTCTTGGAGCTTTCCCTTCCCACGACTGGGCCGATCTTCTCAAGTCCAGTCTTCTCACTGTTGCCCCCAAGGGCTTGGACAACGTTTTTACTGCCATGGCTGGTTCCGATGCCAACGAGACTGCTTACAAGGCCGCTTTCATGTGGCGCCGACAGCAAGAGCGCGGTGGCCCAGAGGTCGATTTCAGTGCCCAGGAGCTCGACAGTTCCATGAACAACCAGTCTCCAGGTTGCCCCGACCTTTCTATCCTCTCCTTCAAAACTGGTTTCCACGGCCGTCTCTTTGGATCGCTTTCCACAACCCGATCCAAGGCTATTCATAAGGTCGACATCCCTGCCTTTGATTGGCCTCAAGCTACCTTCCCCAAGCTTAAATACCCGCTCGAGGAGAACGTCGAGGAGAACAAGAAGATCGAACAGGCTAGTCTCGACGAGGTTGAGCACCTTATCAAGAGCTGGCACCATCCTCCCTGCGCCGTCGTTGTCGAGCCCGTCCAGAGTGAGGGTGGTGACAACCACGCTTCGCCCGACTTCTTCCGCAAATTGCGCACTCTTACAAAGAAGCACAACATTCTCCTTATTGTGGACGAGGTTCAAACGGGTATTGGTGCTACTGGAAAGTTCTGGGCTCACGAGCACTGGAACCTTGACACCCCTCCTGATATCGTGACCTTTTCCAAGAAGGCCCAGGCTGCCGGTTTCTACTACGGCGACCCTGCCATCCGCCCTAACAAGCCTTACCGTCAGTTCAACACATGGATGGGTGACCCTGCTCGTGCCATTCTTTTCAAGGCTATCGTCGATGAGATCAACAAGAACGATCTTGTCAACCACACCGCCAAGGTGGGTGATAAGCTTTTCAGGGACCTTGAGAGTCTTAGCAAGAAATACCCTGGCCAGATTGAGAACCTTCGTGGCAAGGGCCAGGGAACATTCATTGCTTTTGACAGCCCTAAGCGTGATCAGTTCCTGGCCCAGGCCAAGACTCTGGGTGTGAACATCGGCGGCAGCGGTGCTAACGCCGTCCGTCTACGACCTATGCTTATCTTCCAGCAGAAGCACGCTGATATCCTTCTCGACACCATTGAGAAGATTGTCAAGCAGTAAAAGGGGAGCTAACATGAAAAGAAAACTGGGCTAGCTAGGGTACCAAAAAGACCATTTCTGGATGACGGAGTTAAGGACCAATTCAAGGGCTTATGTATTTAGCGGAGATTAATGAAATCCAGATATTTCTCATTTTCGTCCGAAAGTCAAGAGTAGACGTGATAAATTGTCTAAGTGTTTAGAGTCAACGGCGAGGCAGTTAGTACAACTAACGTAAAGGTGTAACTTCAGAGCTCATCCTTTGCCATTTGTCGACTACATCTAGTACCACTTATCTATTGTAACGTCAAGGCATAGCACGAAATACTATTTCTAACCAAGTACGGAAAGTCGTGGCAGCGCTTACAACGAGCAATTGTCACGAATCTCTTAGCTTGATATCATTCACGAATACACAAGGGTAGTTTATTATACAAATCTCTTACAGTTATACGTCTTTGAAGTATGTACATGTGTTGGGTGACAGCTAGACTATGGCTCTGTAATAGTCTCTCCCCTTAGCTATCAGTTGCTGCAAATCCGTCCAAAATTACATGAAAGACCTCCCCTTGCTTCCGTGCTGGTAGGTCTCCTGTATACCTCTCACTTTTCCGTTTGCGTCGTAAATGCCCCTATTCTTAGTGCTGATAGGTTTCCAAGTTGTTTTCTCATACAGAACGACTTCAATTCCGCCCTTCTCTCACTTTCTATCTTGTTCCACCACTCTTGAAGAAATCAAGTTTTGCGCCGACTTCGGCGTACCTTCTTGTTTCCATTGGTAATTCCATTTCCCTCTCGTCCTTCCTGGTCCGATGATTCCTTCTCGGAGGCATCAGTCTGGTCCTTTGTTTCAGGTAGCTCGACAGAGCGTGGTCGGTCCTGCTCGGTCGGTTCTTTCTTGAGAGAGGTGGGAAATGCTTCACTGTTTGGCCCAGGGCAGCTGGGGTCTTGCTTGGGGGGCTGTCTAGATATCAATCAGTGATTCGTGTATATAGGAAGGTAGGTTTTACCTCGCTCGATGCAGGAAGTCTCTGTTGTTTGACAACATGTCGAGCTTGTTCTTGCATGGCCATAGACGTCTGCGGAGTGGGCATTCCCATTCCACCCTGTCGCTCCATATTCGGAATGCGGACAGCAGCCAGCGCAACAGTCGGGATAGTGCCTGGATGCAGCTGAGGGGCCGGAGCAATAGGCCGGAAAGACGCCTGTGTATTCTGAAAGACTTGTTGGGGAGGCATGGGGGCAAGGAGTCGAGGGTTGAAAGGCCGCTGGTCAGCATTCCTATTTGCATACGGTGGGCGACCTTTCTTCTTAGGAGGTGGTCCTGGTTGATATTGGTGCTGTTGAGGTTTCAGGGGCATATTCGGTGCGCGCTGATTGTTCATCTGGGCAGAAGGTTCTGCAGTAGTCTGCGACTGTGCGTGAGGCCCTTGAGAGCCAGAGGACTGAACGCTGTTGCTGCGTTCACTGCTTGGTTCCTCGCCAGGGGCTTTTCTCTTCAGGCCCGACTCGGACATTTCACTTCTTATATGCATGAGAGCCGCCTGACATTGAGCCACGGTTCGGCCTATGAAATTGTTTAGTTTCGAGATCCGAACTCATGGTGTTTGACTCACCATTTGGCGGAGCCACGTGAAACCAGTTAGGTGAAATGTTAGAGAGTCCAATAACCTTATACAATGTGTAGTTGTCGATTGGACTTTGCTTGACGAGCTCAATTAAAAGCTGGCGCTGATACATTTTAGCTTATTGATTAAGTCAGGATGTTGCATCATCACATACCTTCTCATGTTCGCTGAAAGGCTCCATGTTCCGATATCCCCCACGGGTGGCAGTGTTGAGGCTCTTGATGACAGGTCAATAGCAGAGTAGCTATTTCTGAAAAAATCAGAATATCTTGATATTCGCTAGAGGCTCTCTGCGGTTGCCCACGCTATAACACAGGGAGAGCCCCAACCGACTGGCTTTGAGATGGCGGGTACGACAAGAGGAAGCGACAGATTCAGGGTCTCGCAGTACATGTGATAGCAGGTGGACGAAGAAGCGAAGGTCAATGCTTGCGGTCACAGAGGCAACACAGAGGCGAGAATGTCCAGAATTTCCTTCTGTAATCGTGATGAGAGGTTTTTCGCAAAGTCTTGAGAGTTGGTGATGCCTAAGCGAAGTCAGATGCTGTAACAAATCTCATCAAGTAAGTTGAGGAGGTTATATACCCTTGGCAGTGCGATCCCGACCAAGTCTATCAGAAGACAGAGGAAGACTTGGCCTTTAGTAGTTTTGTGAGTGAAAATAACGGTATATTTTGCACAAGAAATTGGATTGCGATGTGAATGTCAAGGAGGCGAGAGGGTCAATCTGAGGATTTTAGTGGCAGTTGTAATGCGAGGCAGACAGCTGCCAGAAATGATCGTAGATATATCAGTGCCACTGCAGCTGCCAGTGTCAGATTTCCAGCTACCTAGGTAGGTTGTCATAGGATTTGGTCAAGGGTGCACAGAGAGAAAATAGAATGGCCCGGCTTCAACAAGACGAGACGAAATGAAATGAGAAGTGTTCAAGAGCCATCAAATCGGTTGGCTGGGATCGTTAAAATGTATGGCTTGACAGGCATCGGGAGCGTATATGAGATCCGCAGATACTATGTAGATACCTAAGAGGTAGATAGTTGATAGAATAGTACGGGAGTGGCCGAGAAAAGAATACACAAAGATCCAGGGGAGCAGGTAATTGTGCATATGTTGTGTTGGGTTGCGTTGCGTTGCGTTGCGT